>QGMI01000906.1:0-16105 GCA_007821535.1 Lachnellula occidentalis | reverse complement strand
CTAACCTTCATAATCGGCAACGAATCCGCCGGCAAGTCCTGCCCTATCCTTTGTTCTACCCTCTCCATCCATTGCCGTCTACAACCAGCTAACCTCAATCATAAAATCCAGATCTCGACTCCATCACAAGCGCCCTCGTCCTCGCCTACCTCCGCACCTACGCCCCCACATCCCACACATTCTACATACCGCTCTCCAACATCCCGCGCGCCGACCTCTCCCTGCGCCCCGAACTCGAGCCCGTTCTAACGCGCGCGAATCTCAAGCCCAGCGATCTGCTCACGCTGTCCGACCTACCCTCCCGCTCAGCGCTCGAGCTAAAAGATGCGAGATGGGTGCTTGTAGACCATAATGCGCTTCAAGGGGAGCTGGGGAAGGCGTATGGGGGGAATGTGGTGGGTTGTGTAGATCACCATGATGAGGAACACAAGGTGCCTGAAAACAGTGGGGATATAGATGAGCCGAGGATTGTGGAGAAGAGCGGGAGTTGTGCTAGTCTTGTTGTGCGGTATTGTAGATCCGCATGGGATGGGTTGAGTCGCGAACAAAGAGATGTGCAGGGGGATAAAGAGTTGGCGGCGTTGGCTATGGCTGCTATTCTGGTTGATACGCAGAATCTGACGGCGGAGAGTAAGACGATGGAGGTTGATAGGGAAGCGGTGGGATATTTGGAGGGGAAGTGGGGTGGTGAGGAAGGCGATAGGAAGAGCTATCTGGGGGATATCACAAGGGCGAAGGAGGATATTGGGGGGCTGGGTTTAGGGGATCTATTGAAGAAGGATTATAAGCAGTGGACGGAACAGGAAGCGTTTGATATTGGTGTTAGTTCTGTGGTTAAGGATCTTGGATACTTGATTCAAAAGGCTGGGGATGAGGGGAGGTTTTTCGATGTTTTGCGTGAGTTTGCAAGGGATAGGGAACTGGATGTGTGTTCAATAATGACTACGTCGCATAAGGAGGGCGTTTTTAGGAGGGAATTACTTGTTTGGGCTTTGAATGAGAAGGGGATTGAGGCTGCGAAGAAGTTCGAGGCGACTTCTAGGGAAAAGTTGGGGCTGGAGAAGTGGAATGAGGGGCGTTTAGATATGGATAGTGAGAAGGAGTGGAGGAGATGCTGGTGGCAGCAGAGAGTTGAGAATAGCAGGAAGCAGGTTGCACCGCTTTTAAGAGCCGCAATAAATAAATAGACAGAAGACATATACATGAAGCAATTATACCCGTATTAATAATAACGGCATGACTGTATTCCTCTTAATATTAGGGTTCCTAGGTGAGTAAGCATAAATTGGCTTTATAGCTTGTAGTAGCAGCACAGGGTCTCTCCCCGAGTATCTCGCCTAGAAACTTCAAGCTCGTGTTAAAGGCTCGCCTGACCGCAGAGAATTTCTCTCGTAAGCATAACATGTATATCCCAGCAATACCGACCAAAGAAGTTTCAAGCCGAGCGGATCAGCTCAGCCTATCAGGCGAGATACGAAGTACTCAGTACTGCCGCAATCGGCGGCACGAAGAAGCGCCACTCTCACGAGGCATGATAGAAGTAATAGCGAGAGGTGGCGCATTTCGAAAGAAAGAGGGAGGCTCAGTGGAGTATGAACTGTTCAGATTGTATACCTCCGTACATACCGTACTGTACCATTAGAGTCTCCCGGTCTGTTGGGTTTCGCAGGGTGAGAGGGTGACCAGCCTGTGAACCGTGCAATCCCGAGAGTGAAAGAAAAGTCCCGGGCGGCGTTCTGCCATCTGCCGAGTCCATACAGTCCCCGGACTTCATTCTTGACATAAAATCGCCTCGTCACTACTATTACAGAACAAAAGCAACATCGTGAATTTGATTTGGTTTGCACATCTTTCGGCATAAAGGATGGTTTCATACGTGGCTGAAAGCTGCCGTCCCTCGACGCCAATCGCCTGGACTCGACTCGACTCGACTCGACTTGACCCGACTTGACTCGAGCGCCCCGCGCCTCGATGAACTCTCTTTCTGGCATTACGCATGGCCATCTATGTCATGGGCGTTCGAGCGTGCGATCGAGACGGGTCAGCTCGTACTTCCTGGAAAGAGAGAGATCTACTCCATTTGCAACCTCACTCCGTATTAACCCTTGACCGGCGGTGCAAATACAAAACAGTCAGCGCCTGGAGATCCCCACGTTTTTCCATCACGAGCACGAGACTGCGCTGTCAATCACCACACCGCCCAACACGCACTTGACGCTCACGCGACAACGCATTTTTAAACCCCTCGGCGCGGGGTCGGAGCCTGAAAAGTCGATTTGATACCAGGAGCAAATTCAACAACTCTTTCATTATAGTATATTTCTTGCTATACCATACATACCATACATACTGTATTGGTCGGTGTTTGAAGTCATTTGTATATGCAGCGCACAACCCGATGAAAATGTTGGCGGTAAGAGGAACCAGAGACTCGATCCCGTAACCTCAGTCGCGCTTTCCCTCAGGGGAAAGACAAGCATAATCATTTCGCACAATGGCACCGCTCTCTGCTGCCGTTACAGAGACAATGTACGGGGCCCAAATCATCGCGAGAGATCTCAGCGGTAATTCCACCGATTACAAAAATCCGTATACAGCTTCACAACAAACTACTTTGCAAATTCTTGCTTTGACATTCTCGACTGTCAGTGTGGCATCTGCAATGCTTGCTTTCTACTGGTTTGTCAAGATGCGGAGGAGTTTCAGGCACGAGTAGGTTCATGGAAATGAATGCTACTACCAAGGATATATTCTAATATTCAGCAGTCTCATTATGCTACTCATTCAAAGTGACATGTTCAAAGCGCTCTGGTTCATGATATATCCGATTGTTACCTTCTCAAGAGGTCCCGTTCCTGGCAGCTCGAGATTCTGTCAAGTCAATGGATTCTTCCTGTCTCTAGGAATGGAAGCTTCAGGTAAGACACCCCCCTCTGCTTGCCGGCCAAAGCTAATGCCTCGCAGATTTCGCAATTCTCCAGATCGCCCTTCATACCGCATTATACATATTCAAACCGAGGATCTCTAGTGGCGAAGGGGGTCTTTATCCATATCGAAAGTTTGCATACATTTGTTGGGTCATCTTCCCGGTTCTCATGGCATCACTGGCCTTCATCAACGGTCGAGAAGCATACGATTCAGAAGAAACCTATTGTTACCTCCCTGTTCGACCTTTCTGGTATCGACTTGCCCTGGGCTGGATCCCTCGATATATTATTTTCATTGTTATTCTCTGTATATACGCATCGATATATTTCTACGTCCGATACAAGTTTCACGGTTTCAAGAGGGCGGGAAAAAATCAAGACGCAGGAAACGGTACTTCTCTGGATTCTGAAGGGACAGAACGCCCTTCTAGAAAACTCAGTACTCCTGCTACACCAAGTCTAGCCCGTCACGGTTTGATACCTGACTCTAGCAAACACTCTACAATCAAGGAAGGACGTAAACATTCCGCGTCGACTAGGAATTCTTTCGGAGAGAAAAAGGCTACAGCAGCTACGAGTGTACACCGCTTCATGTGGTCAAATATTATGGGGTCGATTAATCCAGCTGGCTCGCCATCTCCACCACGCGAGGTCCCAGCATCAGATATCGATTCTTTTGTTGGTCCCATGACTCCACAGCCTCTACCTGACCTGGCATCCGCAACCCCCATGTCTCTTATGTCCCCAGAACCCTCAGAAATGCCTTCTCGTTCTCGAGTGACATCCTGGCGGGATACGATTGTCCACCGCTTTTCTCTCTTCAGCGATGCCAACACCAGGGAGCGCTCTATTGTGGATATCCATGGAATTCTTCGACACCCAAATGGAAGCGACTCGCCGCCATTATCTCGCCTAGAACTCGTCAATTCCCGGGGTCAAAACCTTGCTGATGCGGAGATGGTGCGTACCCGCGATAAAATCCGCCGGCAACTCCGATTCCTGTTCATATACCCATTAGTGTACATTGGGATGTGGGCTGTGCCTTTTGTGTCGCATGTTTTGCAGTACGATGACAGATTTGCAACCAATCCCCCTTTTGGACTGAGTTGCGTGACCACAATTTTTGTCTGCTCTCAAGCAGCAGTCGATTGTTGGTTATTTTCCACCCGCGAGAAGCCTTGGAGACATATCCCTGAGAACAGCGGAAGCTTCTGGGGGAGTTTTAAATTTTGGAAAGGATGGGATGGTGCAAGTAAGAGGAAGGTTGTCCGTGGACCCGGGAAGACGAGGGGCGAAATGGTCAGAGAGGCTAGAGTTGCGTATCTAAGAAGAGACGAGGAACTAGCTCAGAAGCAGTTGGAGTCTGGATTGGGACCTCGGGAGGACAGTACCGCTCCGAGGATGTTAAAGGAATGGTGGGAGCATTCAGCTGAGACGGGAATGAGTCCTGTCGCGGAAGACGTCTCGAATCCCATGGAAGACAGTGTGAGATTAGACGACTCCACTTCGACAAACGCGACTTTGACAAACGTCAAGACGAGTAGCTCGCCGGATACACACGTGATGCGGTAGATTTGAAGTTTACGACATCTAATGAGGATGGTGGGTAGGGTTTACAGTACATAAAAACATACGGCTGGGCATTGGCATTGGTTTAGCAGCATTGGGTATGGCGTTTGGGCCGGTATAAATACATGGACTGGGCTTGCATATCTGGGTTTGGTCTCGGAGCGTCTACGGACCCGGGATGGCGTTCTTGTTCTGGTTGGAGTAGCATGTATATAATGGGAAACAGCATGTATATATTATGAGAGCTGTAGGGACCAATGAAACTTGTACACACTGGGTGCGTCCTCGTCGTCAAGATGCCCGACTTGTGATGCCGATAAATCATCTCTTTCTGATACTGGAATTCATTGTTAACACTCTTGTACCTGCTATATTTCATTCATTGATGAAGTATAAACGCGTCAGACCAACGTTTGAGTTCATTTCAGACAGCCACCTACGAGCCTTGCGCTTAGTGCCCACGGAAACCAAGTCCGCGGCTAAGTAGCTCTTCTAATAGTCATGCGTAAGGGATAGGCAGCTCTAGTCAGTCGTTTTCAAATCCCAAGATAGCATTTTCTTTATTTTCCGCAAGTGTCTGGATTTGTCCGAGATAGAGAGAGACTCAGGGGCAAATTATTTTACTGCAGCATTGTTTTTCATATGTACATATGCAATGCATACATACATGCATACCTACACAGTACATGCCAATATACGACTTGTATAGAGTACGGCCTGGTACAAGTACAGTGGAGATTCGAAAGGAAACGCTGTTTCGTGCGATCCATAATGCTAATGTCAGGTAGGTGGGTATGGATGGATGGATGGAGCTTGACTTGACATCAGATGACGATACCATGCTGTACGTACCTGGATCCGTGAAAGGAGGTGTGGTGGTGGTAGGTAGAGTGAGGAAGATTAGAATAGTCACGTGCATCGTCCATCAGTCAAAGGGGGCGTGACGGTTTCGCCTCGCTTAGCTTGGCTTCCCGATTGGGAAGGGGTGTCTTGATTCTCTTCAACAGTGAATGCATTCTCGCTTCAACTTTTTTTATTTCTTCCTCTCTTCAATCGACATCCAGCTTTCATCACCGCCGTCGTCAGTTGGGGTGTTGAATACATCTTGCGCTTGTAGTTGGGGTTGAGAGAGGGTTCGGGGATTAAGGCTTCAGCTGAGCGTTGTGGGCAATGAGGTAGGGGTGAATCTGTGGGGTTTGGATACGCTTTGGCTGACGCGGATACAGGACGATACTGTTATTCGGGGGATCTTTGTTCTGCTCTCGTCATTCACTTCACACTTCTTTTATCTTCACCTTTGAGGTCATCGCATTCACCTGCTTCTCTCTCTCGCTGTAGTTGGACGCTTTCCGTCACTTCAACAGTCATCGACATCATGGCCACACGATTCATCAAGTCAAAGCCAGTATGTTCTGTGTCTGTCTCTGCTCTTGTGGATCATTCTGACAAGACTAGGTTCAACACGAAGGAGCTGCGGCAGGCTTCATTACTCCTCCTGTTCCAGAGATCCCGGAGCCATTGAGGTCATCTATCAAGAAACTATTCCAGCAGGAGTTGGAGGCCTGTATCGATTCTGGCCGTCTTTTGACTGCTCCTACACCCCCCATTCCACAGGAAAATACACAGCCTAGGGGGGGTTTCCAGTTTGACAAATTGCCAACCGAGCTTCGATTCAAGATATGGGAGGCACTTGTCTCGGAGCCCCGCATTGTCGAAGTCTATATCAGGGATTGGTTTGTGAAAGGCGCTCCATCCTCTACCTTCGAGTCCAACAACCCTGTGCCAGTCTGCCTTAGAATCAATCACGAGTCCCGCCAATTCGCATTGAAGCATTACCAGCTTTCATTTGCTTGTTTTATGGATTTGATTAACAAAGGACTACCTACAATCTACTTCAATTTCTCAAATGATGTGGCTTATTTCAAAGTCGAGAGGGACTTCTTCGGCGCCGCAAACACAGGCTTTAGACTAAACCCCGTCGCCTATCTTGCCATGAGCAATCAGTACAAGCCGTTCACGTGGAAGCATCTCAAGAAAGTAGCCATTCCAATCACTCAAGCAACGTCCCACGCTTCGGCGATTTGCCTTTCCGAGCTTCCGAACCTCAGCGAGCTCATTCTTGTCGGCAACGAAGTCGAGGCCAAGGAACTTCGCGAGGAAACTGACGATGAAGAGCATACACGTTTTCGCCAATTCTGTGAGAGAAAGTTGGACATCCTGGAACATGGAGCATTTATTCAACCTAGGTGGATCAACATGGCGGATGAAATGAAGAGGAATTTTGGTGTGCAAGAGATGAAATATTCAATGAAGCAGATTCCCCAGCCCACAATCTCTGTCAAAATTCTAGTCAGAGAAGATTAGACAGAAGATATAAGAACAAGTGGAGAAGAACAGACATGTTAGGTGGATAGTGTATTTGCTATGAGCTCACTGCAAAACAATTGCATTTAGCTATGCTTTCGTAATCAGAGATGGATGGCAAGGATGGCAACTGGAACTAGGTACGAAATGCTTGCTATATATATTAACGCGGGAATATTGCTCAACGGGCTGAAGTGGTGGGTGCTTACATACATTTGCATAATATATGTCTGGCACTTGATGAATCAATACAGTTCCTAGATAACAACTATTTCTTTCCATATATGTGATGTGTCAAGGAGGGTGGGTGAAGTATGGCCATTCAATTCATTTTGTGATTGCACTCCTATGGTATCTACAAATCTATATTCACGTAATTTTCACCACATCCGGCACTCCCCAAACATACAAACACTCAGTCCTTCCTTCCCCTCTCAGTTTTCTTATACTTCAAAAATCGCACCAAATTAAGCACAACTTCATCAACTCTCGCCCTCAACTCCCCAAACCTCCTCTTATCAACCCCCTTCGCCAGCTTCCTAGCCCCCGGCAAGCAATCGTCCAAATGCTTATGAAACCCATCCTTCCAAAACACCTCCTCGTCAAACTCATAGCTCTTATCAGCATATATATCCATGATTGCATTCAAAGCTTCCACTGCATCCGCTGCAGGGATGTTAGGGAGCGAAGAAAGCGTCGTGAGCAGAAAGATGCCGATTTCGCGGTTCAGGGGCACAGGGCAAGGAGATAGCGCGAGGCTGCCGAGAACACCGAGTGATTTCACACCGAGGGATTGAAAGGCATCTTCCTCCTCCTCTCCCTTCTTAGCTGCGCCATTACTATCTTCCGGTTCTGGAACTAGACTCTTCGAAGCATGATACAACGCCATGAACTTCCGGTGCTCGTCAGCTCGTAGAGTGATTTCTCCTCCTACGCTACGGGAAACCGCCCAAGCGAGACTGGTGATCGCGGACGCGAGTTCGATGTCGGCGGTGTTGGAGGCGAGGACTGGAGAGATGATTTCGGACCATGTGCGCTGGGCTAGTGCTGACCAGGATTTCTTGAGGCTGTTTAGGTGGCCGCTTGAGAAGTCGATGCTGGAGATTGTCCAGGCGATGTTATTTAGTGCTGAGAGGGCGCAGGAGTGGATGTTGCTGTTTTCGGATTGAGATGGGTGGGCGAGGGGTAGGATGGCGGGAGTTGCACTGCGGATTAGGAGTGAGAGGGTGGGCTCTTCGATGTGGGAATCTTCGTTTTCGGATGCGTCTCCTGTGACTAGTTCCATGTCGGCTTCGATTTCGGACATGGACATTTCCGAGTCTGGGGCGTCGCCGTCTTCTTCTTTGTCTACAGAACCGGCGTCGTCGATATCGGCGTCCATTTCATCGTCAACTGGCTCGTCTTCGAAACCCTCGAATTTTTCTTCGTTCTTGAAGTCATGCTTATGACCATGCTCCAAAGCCTCTTGAAGACTTGTGGAAATAGAAGCAATGATTTCGAGGGCTAATTGCAGAACCTGGTCTGGGCTGGAATTGGTGGTATTGCCATTGGTGCCATTAGTACCATTGCTTGATGGGGTTGTATTTTCCAGCGTATGGACCAACGTAGGAATCAGAGTAGCATCTGAAGCTCCTTCTATTGGAGTCTTGTAATCTGTCCATTCCATTGCTGTGAATATATTGTGCAATACACCACATGCGGAAACATTTGTGGTCGCTCCTGAATCTTTGATTTGCATGAGCCTCTGCAACCAATCTCCATTTTCAACGACTAGTTCTGCAAGTGGTTTGTTGTCTTCCAGCAAAGTTGCCAGGCATGAAAGGACTTCATTTTGGACTTCGCTTGGGGTAGGCTCAAAAGACAAGAGGCCGAACAGGAAGTTGGGAATGGTGGATATCTTCGATATGGCTTCAACTATCTCGTCTTGTGCTTCTGATAGAGAAGAGAGAAGACCAATGGCTGAGCTAGTAAGAGTCCAGACGAGAGTCTGCTGTGGTCCGGGGAGTTTCGAGAAGGGTGGATCTTGTGATTCGACGGTTTGAATAATCTGTAGATTTTTAGTACACAAATACAAGTACAAAATAGCCTGGTATAACATACAGTCTTGACAATTCCTTGAATGCTGGTCAAAACATCCTGTCTATACAAATGTATGCAAAAGTCTGCTTCCTCCTCGAGCGCCAAGTTCCGTAAAATCCCCCACCCCGCAGTCCTTGTGTCAAGGCTTGAATCTGTGAGAGTCTGTTCCAAAAGTATCTTGACAATCTGTTCTCTTAGGAGAAGCTTTCGGCATTTCGTATCTTCGATCAAGTTGGCAATCGCAATAGCAGCCGCTGATCTTGCCTTCAAGTCGGGACTTTGCAGGTCCTTCAACACTGGCAGGATCCGACTCTCACGGATAGATGCAAGCTCTGGGTCGGAGGGCGGTTTGGTTTTCCCGGTAGGATCCGCCCGGTTCTTCTGTCGGATGCGGGGTTTTGATTTGCCCATGTTCTGTCAAGTCTTAAGGTTGATGTAATTCGGGTGGATGTGGGTGAGTTACTCGAATTTACAAGTGCTGTACAAGTTTTTGTAAATATTTTTTCGGTGGGTTGGATCAACGCAGCGCCACAGCAACCCCGCCAAGTTCAGGGGTCGTGCGTACTGTACCTAGCCTGAATCGGGCGCCGGATCCGGCGCCTTTCAGCGTCGGTCACCGACCCCTCATTAGATGTAGCACACTGAAGGTTGAGGTATTTATTTGGCATCGAGGCAGCCATCTCATAACACCCGCGCATCCAACCTCACCTTAAGATGTCTACAACTACAACTGTCACTCAGACCGAGCCCATCACGGCTGAGAACATCCTGCGACTCTTCCCCGACATCGACACCAGCTCTGCTGGCCTAGACGGTCACGATGAGGAACAAATCCGATTGATGGATGAGGTCTGCATTGTCCTCGACGAGAATGATAAGCCAATCGGAAACTTCAGCAAGAAGATATGTAAGTTGATTCGATCTTCAATTCGAGACATCTCGCTCACACCTCTAGGCCATCTCATGACCAACATCGACAAAGGTCTTCTCCACCGCGCATTCTCCGTCTTTCTTTTCAACTCCAAAAACGAACTGCTCCTCCAGCAGCGTGCCACGGAAAAAATCACATTCCCAGATATGTGGACGAATACATGCTGCTCACATCCACTTGGGATACCCGGTGAGACTGGTGTTGAGTTGGATGAGGCCGTGGCGGGCGTGAAGAGGGCGGCCCAGCGCAAGTTGGACCACGAACTTGGGATCAAAGCTGCTCAGGTCCCTATCGAGAATTTCAAGTTTTTGACAAGGATTCATTACAAGGCCGCGAGCGACGGAAAATGGGGAGAGCATGAGAGTATGCATTGCTTCCTCTTCATCTGGTGTATCATGCTAATGTGCGGCTGACGCAGTTGACTACATCCTATTCATCAAAGCCGACGTTGATATAGAGCCCAATATGAACGAGGTTCGAGCCACTGAATACGTTGATGCCGACGGTCTGAAATCAAGGTTCAACGATCCTGCTCTCAAGTTTACGCCGTGGTTCAAACTCATCTGCAACACTTTGCTATTTGAGTGGTGGGAGCATCTAGACGAGGGTCTCGACAAGTACATGAACGAGCCAGAAATACGGAGGATGTGAAGATAGGCGTGGGAGTGGCTTCGGGATACGAATGACAAGAGATACGACCTGTGGGAAGATTCTGCAAGAGTCTGTAAGAGGAATTGGCAAACGACAATCGATGCACACAACGAATGATATACCCACTAGGCGGATGCAACAATTGAGCATTGCATTGCATTATCGCAAGAGGATAGTCTCTGGGCAGAAGGAAGTTCTTATCTTCTGACATCAACAACTAACACTTCTCGATCTTCCTTCATTGTCATCATCTTCGTGTATTTATTTCTTGAAGAGTCCAAGCCCTTTCACACCCTTTTATAAGTCTCTTTTTACACTTCACTTTCCACTCCTTATCTGATCTCCCGATTGCCACCGCAGTTTCACGAGTCGATAGCAAGGACCTAACCTCTTTTGGCATGTCCATGCGGATCTTCACCCTACGATAAACCAACACTCGCAGTTATGATTACTCTCAAGCATGGAACAATCCGAACAATCCGCTTGATCGACCATCTCAGTACAGGAAGTACCCTGTTGTGCCGTCAACCAACGTTTCCTCAGATTGGCTATTCTATTCTTACTTGCATCAAATGCTCACGGGATGCGTAGAGCCATCCAGTCGGCGGGTCATCCGTCCCCTATCTCTACATTTCTCAGGGTCAATTCGATTGGCTGCAAAGCCACGTTGCTTCCGCTAGTGAGGTGGGGGTCCGCACGCTACTGTACGGCACCCGCTGGTCTACGATGTCCGCGATATCACAGACGAGGCTACATAAGCCCAGGCTTATCCCTCTTCTCTGTCCTCTTTCCGCTCTCACAGCTTTCAATCTTGACAAGAAACAACACTCCCAAACTCTTCACACATCAACACCTCAAACGCAGAGTATCTACTATCCAAATACACATCGATCCCTCATTCAGACTATCAAACCATTGCTTCCTAGACTCATAAACAGCTTACTACCTGTTCTCTGATCAAGCAATATATTGCAGTGAATTGCTATACGGACTTAATCCGTAAACCCTCATATCCCAGATAGGAGAACTAGACATCAACATTGATGTCGGTTGATATACGCCAAAGCCTCAACTGTTTGCGATTTCCTTCTCGATACGAAACTGTATCGAGATCGCAGCTCTCTAAACAACATACAGGAGATTTAACTAGACCCGCTGAAAAACCGTCCTGTCCGTCTTGAAATGCAATTCAGTTAAACCTTAACTAACATGGCAACCAGAAACACCAATCCTAAATCTTCAAACATAGCCCAAGCCCTATTCCACTACAATCATGGCGCAGAATAGTAATAATAATGGCACTATGACTCTTGAAAAGAAACGCAGCCTTTCCCCGGAATCGTCTGATGAAGTCCGCGCTGTCGGCATCGCTGAATTTGAGCAAGCTGCCCAATGCCTCTCTGAAGCCTTTGCAGTCGATGAAGTAGCGAGGTATTTCTTAGATACGGATGATATGGCCGCTTACTCCGAGGAGTACAAGTGGAAGCTTCACTGCGATATCATCCGCTATCTCACTGCGGCCCATTGCTACAACGGCATCGTCACGACGATTGGTCCTCATTACGACGCTGTTGCTCTTTGGTAAGTTCCCCGTCCACACTGCATATAGTTGGATATTGAGCTAATTACTATATTTATAATAGGCTCGCACCCGGAACAAACGTCGATAGCTTTTGGACGCTTCTCCGCAGCGGTCTTTGGAGACTCTACTACAAGCTCTCCGCCGAAGGCAAGACGCGGTTCTTCGAGGAGTTCTTCCCGCTCTTGCACGACACCAAGCAGGACGTGATGGGGGAGCGGGACGACGACTCCTACTATCTTGTTTACCTGGGCAGTAAGCCTTCGGCGCGTGGCAAGGGGTATGCGAGGAAGTTGATCCAGCATATGACTTCGAAGGTACGTACATCGCTCCTACCTTCTGTAATTAGATGCCATCTATGCTAGGACGAAGTTGATTTGTGAGAATTACAGGCAGACATCGAGAACAAAGCTATGTATCTTGAATCTAGCTCCGAGACCAACCTACCTTATTACAAGAAATATGGCTTTCTTCATAAATTGGACATCACGCTTGAGCGTGGCCCCAGGCCCATCAAGTTGCACATTATGGTCCGCGAACCGGAGATTGTGGCTGGGAGCTCGAAGGGTGGGGAGACGGTGCAGATTACTGCTTTTTGATGAGTGTTAAGACGGCGAGACGAGTCTTCTTCAATTTGGTTTTGTTGGGTTTGATAGGTGACAGGTGATACTTCGATTCTTACTCCATAGCAGCTTAGCTGATTCTTGGGGTTCACTTTTTGGGATATGGATTGAAGGTCACCGTGGTGTGCTTTAGGGACGATGGTGCTTGCTGAGACGAAGTTCCTTAACACTAGCTAGATCAGAGAATGCTGCTTTTCATCACTATTGCATGTCTTCGTGATCATCTGTACAACGTGCTAGCGTTTACCCATAACATTCTGCAAATGCCTCCAAAACCAGAACGCCTAATGCTTTCCCTCCCTCGTACTGGACAGAAAAGCGGCACTGATTCGAATGTGCCAGGCCAAGTGGGAGATCGAAATGCTGTAAGGCTGGCTACAGCATCTCATGTCCGCCGTGAGACCCTCAATCTAGTACTCCAGCACAGCCCATGTCTCATCATCAACGGTCGTAAAGATAACGCCGTCTCCCAACAACTCATCCCCAGCCTTAAACACATCGTTCGCGGGGACATGTAACTGCTGCGCTATCTGATTCACGTGAAGCCCCTCATTATTCTGCGGCGACGACTTCAGCAACTCATACACCTTTCTCGCAATAGGCGACATCTTCGTCACCTTGCTCGCGTTCGAGCCTCCAGCCGCCGCACCACCATTGCTGTCCACGAACATGCCACCGTCGCCGCCTCCCTCTGCCTTGACCTCTCCACCTGTCGGCGGGCCTCGTGTGAAGTATAGATGCACGGCGGTCGCTTCGAGCAGGTGGCAGCTGATCTCGTTGAAGTTGGTGATGGGGCGCAGGACGTGCACTGCGATGTGGCGCTTGTTGTTGAAGGCCTTGATACGTCCCCAGATGCGCAGGTATTCGCCTTCTTTTGGGAGCAGCTTCGTGTTGTCCGATATGGCGTCCGCGTCGATCCATTGCTTGACTTCGATTAGGCCTGTGCCGTCGTCGAGTTTGTAGGTCGTGTTGGTGGCTTGCGAGGAAATGCTGTTGATTTGGCCGATGAAGGTGATCTGGGGGGTGTGAGTGTGAGATTTGGATATGGGAGTGGTATATAGGTACCTGCGTTACATCTGTACCATCTATCTTGAATTCGCTATCGGGATGAGGTTGCTGCCTTTGTAAAAGTTAGTTGGGGAGTAGAATCTGTGAGGAGGGGTAACTTACGCTTCAAGGAGTTGCTTGATGGTAACTGGTCTCAATGTGTCTTTTCCATATGTCTTCGCGTCAAATTAGCAGCTGTAGTTTCGTCATAGACAGTAGATATACCTTTGTACCACCAGGACTATCTTGACTGCCTTGTTGAGAGCCATTCATAAACCCCCCTCCTTCGGCAGCGGCGTTTTGATTGCCATAAGTCGTCGTGGAGTAATTTCCTTGGTATCCATAGTTTGCTATCGCGAATTAGAACGGTCGGGAAACACGAGAAGGAGGGTATCATACCCATCTTTGGTGTATTGCTGGACTGCGTTGTGGTTGTGAGAAAATACTCGATCAGAGAGACGCGTCTGTGTTTTGGCCGCGTGCGCGTAAAGTGCTGCGATTTTTGGATCGATCACGTGCCCGAAATTGTAAACAATACATCCCGTCTAAGAATTCTTGAAATTTCCTGATCTACAGGTTTTCCAAGACAGGTGTTGAGTGAGTCCCTCGATGGCTAATAGACCTAGTCGGGGTCGAATGCTTCGAAAGTCATCATTTACATTACCTGTCGGTAGTGCAGCACCTCATTACGTGGCTTATTACACGTTTGTTTTCATGTCTGAATGAATGATTACTGGTATTATATAAGGTGGGCTCAGCAATATCAGGTATATTTTTAGTTTTAATTATTGGTGTATATGCTTGAGGCATAATGCCGCATGCTAAATATGGACCGAAGAAGCTCAAATGTCTTTTGTCCTTCGAAATCAGGTCAAAGAAAGTTGCAGAACTGCTTGAGATCTGGAATCATTGAAACATTCCAGATATCTGTCAGTCAATAGGTATGAACTGTTGAACTTTGAACAGGTATCCCGACTCCTCAAACCTTGAATACCCCCAATATGAACTACTCAAATAATCCCCCCCCCCAACAAGTTCCCGCCAGAGCTTCATCAGGATTTGGGTAAATATTTGCCTGCCATCCCAATAGCTTGATTTTCTCTCTGCTGTTTGACCCTCACATAATTTCTTTAGGATACCTGCGAGGCCTAAATGGTGATTCCAAAACTAAGGGAGGGGATTCCGGAAAGCAACCAGAACGGCTCGAGTGTCTAACCCGACTTGGGCGAAACCTCAAACCATATGAGTTGGTACCTTTGCAAGGAGCTTCATCATACCATCAAGGCCAAGAAACATGTCCCATAAAATTGGCATTACTCGTCTCGGCCGCATGTATCACCACCTGAACCACCTCCACCACAACTTCGGCCTTCAGGTTTTCCAGACAGCGTTGACTTCATTGCCAAGTTTTGGACTGTACAGGACCCTCATGAGCTTTAACTTCCAGTACAAGCATCGTAAATTCTCGCCAACGTCGTAAAAATTCCGTTAGTGTTGAACATTACCACTGACTTGTTGTGGGAAACAAAATGTTGTAGGAATTTATGACGAGCCATACCCATACGACACGGAACAACTTTGCAGGCTCGCCAGATAAGTATGAAGTACGGATGCTTTGGAATTACTAGTCAGAAGAAGCACGAGGTAGAGGTCAGAGAGAAGGCCCAACCCTCAATCTGCTTCCAGTCAGACGATAAACGGGTCTATCGCATCTGGTAACAAAAAGGCTCGGTATTCCATATTCGCATGTCAGCGTTCGGAGAGTTTGAGGATAGGAAGATTGGAACCAAGGTCCAGCAACAACAGAATAAGGATGGATTTGAAGGGTGAAGTCCGGTCAGAGCCAGACTCAATAGATGAATGGAGATAAGAGACAAGCTGAGAATGGATGCAAAGTCACAATGTATAAAGAATGGGAGACGAGTCCCCTCGGTGCTCGCAAGCTCGCACCGGAGGGGCCTCGGGTAGATTAAGCGTCTTTTATCACATGTCTAGATCCGTAAAGGGGTAAAGTCTAAAATGCGGCCCTAATAGTATAATAGTATAAAGACAGTCCCCTTAGTGCTTATAAGCTTATACTAGAGGGGCCTCAGGCTTGCGCTATATAGATTAGTCATCAAGCCTATAAGCCTATACGCCTATAAAGCGCCTATAAAGCGCCTGTAAATCACTTATAGAGCCTATAAGACACCTGTAGAAGCCTATAAGCGCCTATAAATTACCTATAAAGCATCTATAAAGCCTAGATTTAATAGTCATTATAGTAATTATACCCCTCTTCCTCTACCTCTAATGCTTCCTCTCTTTCCTATTCTCTTATCTTCTCCTCTCTCTT
>QGMI01000905.1:0-16165 GCA_007821535.1 Lachnellula occidentalis | reverse complement strand
CTCTCTTTCTACCGTCTACTCTCTTCCCCCCTACTCTCTCTCCCTCCTACTCTCTCTCCCCATCCTGCTCTCTCTCCCCTTCCTACTCTCTCTCCCTCTCCTTCTCTCTCTCCCTCTCCTCCTCTTTCCTCTATTACCTTTCTAGGCTCTTCTTATTATACTACTCTTACTTTATACCTTCTTTCTTATACTACTAAGTAGACTACTTCTTATATATAACTTGCTAGCTATAAATAAACTAATCTTTAGGCCTACTATTTGCCTTATCTAGAAAACGCCTCTTATATTACTCTCTAAATACTCTACTCTTTCTAGCTATATATTGTCGTAGGGTTGCAATACGCTACTACGTGATAAATAGTCAGGTGCTCAAGCTGTAGGAAGCCTTATAAAATAGGGCTTCTCTACTCACTTAGAACACTATCCATTCTATAATACATTTATTACAACCCCTTATTATTTTACTTATTAATTATAAGTATTCTATAAGTCAGATCCTAGCTATAGAGTTCGTAGTTGTATTGCCCCTTAACAAATTAGTAATCACTACAAGGGGCAAGGCATACTTTAAGGCTTATAAGATACATTTAAATGCTATTAACCAAAAAGGAGAATAAGAAGCCTTTATCACAACTATCTAAGACCTAGAAGTTAAAGCTTTTAGGAGTTTTCAATCATGAGACGAATTACGAAGCGTTACTATAGCAACTACATAGAACGCGACACTATTTTCAATCGAAAGTACTACCTATTTGATATCAATATCTAGAAACGATAGCAATAATGAACTATAAGGATTATGCTAGCAAGGACCTATTAGTTTAGTACTCTTTATTTACAGAAACCGGTTTTTAATAACTAGGGAAAGGTTGTAATTACGTTTTATTAGGATTAGCAACATCTTGATACAATTTGAGTTTAGGCTATAACTAAGTAGTCTAAGCTATTACATTAAAGTGAGCTAATTATAAGGGCGTTTTAGCCGATTACTTAGAAGCTAGAAATTACAAGGAGAGAGAATAGGTCTATTAGGAACGATTATGAGGCTAGTGCTTCGAAATCCGAGAGAGCGATTCCTTATTTTGCTAGGTCATATGATTATAAAGTCTTTCAGAAGTAGTCCCTATATCTTAATTATTAAGGAAAAAGAAAGTTTTAGGCATATATATCAAATATTATAGAAGTATATAAGGGATTTTTAGTGCCTAACGCTGAAATTTAGGGGTTATTTAGATGCCCTACGTCCTATTTTTAAGTCTAAATTTTGATTTTGCTCTTCACCCAAAAATCTTAGAAATCGACACTAGTTTATTCTTATCCTAACTTTCCTTAAAGCAATATCACTTTATTATTATACTAGCACATCACTTACTATTAACATATCTTCATTCAACCTACAAACTCCTACTAGATTCGCCTAGACAATACCTACATTAGACCTCGTAACTAGCAAGGTCAGCCTAGTAAAAGATAGAACGCTAACCACTTTAGCAGGAGCTATTACTAGCACCTAATAGGAAGTAAAAGATAGTACTCTAAGTACTTCTTCGGGAGATATAGTATCTTCGCCTAGCCTTAAGCTAGAGAAGCCTCTAATAAGGAAAGAAAGGAAGAAGCTAGCTATAGAAGCAAAGTAGAAGCAGTATGCTAAACCTAAGAAGAAGATAAATAGTACTACCTCCCTAAAGGTACCAACTATCATAGTAGATGAAGTTAGTAGACCTAAGAGCTACTCTAGTAATATCTTTATAATAGGAAGATATAGTCTAGACAGATTTCTAGAGCAAATCAAGCCTTTTATTATTAATAATAATTTCGTCAAGGATGCCCCCAAGAAGGAGTCTTCTAAGAAAGGTTCTTCAAAGAAAAAGGAGCAGGAAAAGAAGCCGAAAAAGACAAAGCCGGCACTAATTCTATCGTCCTCAGACGATTTATTATTATCTTCCCCTTTGTCTTTAGAGTACTCTTTATCTAGTAAGAAGTCGACATTAGATACCGACTCAAGCGATAAGCCTACGAAGAAAACTCGAAAGTCTAAGTCTAAATCAAAGAGGTCTTACTACAAGAAGAGCCTCCTACAACTCACCTTTCAGAACCTAATACCAATTAAAGGGACCTATAGTACGCCTTCTTTCAATAGAACTAATATCACTAAGTACTTCAGGACTTTAAAATAATACTTTAAGACTTATAGAGTCAAGCATTTAGATAAAAAGATCGACTAGGCTATTTAGTATATAGATTCCCGAATCGCTCAAAATATAGAATAACTCGCTAAGACGACGAAAAGCTAGAAAAGGTTCTAGGAAATCCTTTATAAAGAGCATTAAGCTAGGGATATAGATTAGATAAAGTATACTATTAGTTATCTAGACTAAGTTATCTAAACCTTTCAGGGAATAATAAAGACGATTTCGAAGACATAAATCTAGACGTACTGCCGAGAATTCAATAATATAGTCATAGGATTACTTTAAGAAGTCAAGTTAACTAACTACTAAATAACAATAAAGTTCCTCTAAGGACTTCTACAAAACCTTCAAGACAAAGCGATAAAGTATATCTACAAGGAACCCAAATATAGTTAAAAACATATATAGGAATTCAAATAGGTATACAATTATATTAAGAAAGACATTACTAGTATCAAAGAAATCAGTTAATACCTAGACGAGCAGTTGATAGTAATATTACTATATCAGTTAAGCAAAAAGGCAGCCTCGATTTACTTGCCAGTCTAATCGATTCTATGTAGACTAAAGGAAACTGAGAAATCAAAAGGTCTAGTACTACTTCACAACATACTATAAGACAACAAATAACTATAGAACTAGTCAACAGATAGCGTTTCCGAAAAGAAGCTAGAAGACATTATAGACAGGCTCAAATCGCTCTATATTAACCAAATGATTGCAGACCGAATCTACAAGCAGCCTATAATAGTTGAAATCAATAAGCTTCTACTTAACGCTCTAGAGGAAGGCACATCTAATATACTAGTAGTACTAGTACAGGCAGGCTATATACAGAAAGCAGATTTTGCCGAATATCGATAGTACCTAAACAAAATTTTGCCAAGAATATAACCCTAGCCAAAGTATCAATAGTAGAACTAATGCTAGGACTACTAAGTATTCTATAGATTAGGAATTATCTATGAAAAGAGGAAGGACCCTAGGGACCTTTCTAATATAGTAGAAATCTATCTTAGGCTACGGCCTAAGGATAAAGCCAATTCAAAGCCTATCTAGCTTAATCCTAATCAATTATAGCGCTTCCAAGTGCTTATAAGATTAGGCATAAATAATAAGTCTATAGGCAGTATCGCTAATACTTAGAAGGCAGCTCAAGTAGTACTATTTAGTAAGGAAGTTATAATAGAGGTCATAAACATTAAAGCATAGGAGGTCCCTAAAAATAAAGGGGTACTAGAAACCTAGATCCTAATAGAGGAAAGTACTACCAAAATCTAGAATCTCTTAATAGAAAGGAGAGTAGTAGTAGAGCCGGTCCTAGGCAAGACAATTTAGAAGAAGAAGCCCTAGAAGCCGAATAAGACGCTTTAGGAAAAGCTATAAGAACAGGCCCGGCTAGCCTGAACGAAGTCGTCTGAACCTAAGCCCGAGCTACAAAATAGCATTATAGTTGACGTACTAGATAATAGACTACTACGAGCAAAACCCAAGCTAGTAGCAGTATCTACTAAACCTAGAAAAGAAAAGCATTCTATAAGGGACAAAGAAGCAAACGACTCGTCTAATATACAGATAGTAGATAATGAAGGAGATAACCAATTAGAAGTTCTAAAAGCAAGTTGTACCACGAAACAAGCTAAGGTATAAAAGGCGCTAAAAGCTACAGGAATTATAGAAGAGTTATCATTCGAAGCCTAGGTGCGAATACCTATTAGACTACTAGAACTAGGTATTAACATTAGAAATCTCATTATAGGATTAGGTCTAATAGACAAGAGAACGCTAGATAAAAGCTCGGTAGAAGGGAAAATTAACCGGAAAATAAGGAAGATACCTACTAAGGCTGATATCCTAAACTTTACCTACTATAAGGAACTAATAAGACTAGTTAAGATTAAGAATTTCACCTATCAGGAAGTAGAATCTATAGAATCTATAGAAGTCAACTTGATAGAATTTGTAGGATTCGCTCACTATATCTCTCCTACGCTAAAAGTAACGATTACTATCAAAAGATAGAATAAAGTAATAGATTACTATATAACCCTAGATAGTAGAGCTAAAGTCAATATAATAAGTACTACTACTACGTCTAAGGCTCGAGTTACCTTTACCCTAGATCATAAGATATAGATAACTAGTATTATAAGAAGTCAAAGCTGATTCCTAGGATTTATAGATAACGTTATAATAGCAATTAGGAATATAGTCATACGCTCCTAGTTCTATATTATCCCCTATAAGGCTAAGAAAGTCATCTTAGGGATACCTTTCTTCTGATAAGCTAAGGTAAGCTTTCGCTATTCCTAGGACAGTATAGGCAGACCTATTATAGGTCTACTAGTTAATCCTAAAACAGGGGACATTATCCAATTCGTTGCTAATAAGGCAATAGAGCCTAAGAAGGGCAAGGACTTATCTAGAATAATCATGTCGCCTAGTGAATCCGAAAACTCTAACTCGGATTAGTAACTAGGAAGTAACTTTGGCTATCAGGATAATACTAATACTAAAGTTACTAATATAAAAGTCAACTATCTAGGAGCTATAGAAGTCGACTAGCTATATAGGCAATTCGAACTAGGAAAAGAATATAGATACCTTACTTGCTACTAAATATATAATAAAGAAGCGAGGTTTTTAGATCGAATTATCTAAGAACTTCGTAATAATACTACTAAATAGGTACTAGATCAAGCTATAAAGATTAAAGAAGAATCAGAGACTTCGTATAATAAGTATAAGAATGCCTTAGTAGCCTATAGAAGACGAGACGTTGATATCTTCTCTATTACTAGCTAGGAACAAATTAATAGATATCTATAATAATACTATCCTGAGGCCCTATTTGTACCTATAAGGACGGTATACAAATAGTATCTATTTAATCAGAATTGCTAATTCAAAGTTATGATAAACCTAGTACTATAGAATCCTACAAGCTAGTAGCAACCCGATCTATAGCTTACGGAAGGACAAGACTAGGTCAAAAGCATTTTCGATTTCATAGAAATAGTACTAGACCTCATATAAGAAGGTATCTTCTTCAACAAGCTATATTATAAGAGGATTATCAATAAAGGGATAATCTACGAGAATAGACTTCTAGAAGCTGAAGTAAACAAGATTACTATAGAATACAGGCCTAAGCAATAGTTCAACTGAAGGACTACTAAGGTCAATACTATATATAAGACTAAAAACAAGAAGGTCAAGCCTATCGACTAAGACTAAGACAACAAGAAAGTACCTAGTAGAAGAAAAGACTAATACGAAAGGTTAAAAGCACGTAATACTCCTTAAGAGCATATTAGGGAATTTAAAGACTACGTGATTCTACGATTTGTAGATATTCCTAGAAGATCGCGATTAACCGAAGAAAATCTAAAAAGACTAGATATCGTATAAGAACTACGACCTATTAAGCGATAATATCTAGAAGAAGTGCTAGTAGCACGAGAGAAGGCTATTGCCTTTGACTAGACCTAATATAAGGTCTTCTATAAGGACATTTCACTACCTATTATACTAAACGTTATTAAGCATAAAGCTTAGCAGGCTGCTAACTTTCTATATCCCTAAGCGCTACTATCTATAGTAATCCAAATACTATAAGAACGCCTAGAACGAGGTGTAATTGAGTATTATAATAGACTATACTAAAACTTATAGTTCTTGGTCACAAAAAAGCAACCTAGAACCTACCGATTAATCAACTCTATAATAAAGTTAAACGTAGTAATAATATAAGATATTAATTTACCTCCCTCCGTTGATGAATATTCAGAAGCATTTATAAGATATATATAGGCGATACTAATTAATATATTCTCTAGGTACGATAATCAAGTGCTATATAAGAAGAGTTAGAATATAACGGCATTCTTCACGCCTATTAGACTAGTCCGAAATACTAGACTACCGATAGGAGCAACGAATTCCGTAGCCTAATTTATATAGACTATAATATTTATCTTCAACAAGCTTATACTAACTATAGCAATTCCCTTTATAGATAATATAGGTATCAAGGGACCCTACACTGACTACAATAAAGAGGAAATCCTATAATTCCTAGGCATAAGGCGATTTATATTCAAGCATATCTATAATATTAATAGATCACTTAAAGTCTTAGAGTAAGCAGGAACTACTATTAGGGAAAAGTCCAAATTCTACGTAGATAGCCTTAATATAGTAGGCTTTATTTACAACTTTAAAGGCAGGGAACCCTTAGCCTTAAAGGTCTAAAAGATCTTAAAGTAAGAGAAATATAAGAGCATTATAAAGGCGAAACGATTCTTAGGAATAATAGGCTACTTCTACATCTAGATTAAAGGGTATATAATAATTTACGAGCCTATCTATAGACTCTTTAAGAAGAATATCACATTCTACTAGGATCCCGAAGTTCATAGTATTACTATAAAAAAGCTATAGTATGTACTATCTACCTTTCTAATACTTATTCATATCAACTACTTAGTCAGAGCACCCGATATCATTATTCTAGTAGATGCTAGCATTAAAGGATAGGGAGGCTACTTAGGCTAATAAGACCTTATGAGCAAGAAGGTATACCCCGTATAATATAAAAGTGGCAATTAGAACCATATAGAGCGAAACTACGATACTACTAAATAAGAAGCATATGGAGTACTCAAGATCTTAAAGAAACTACAAGTTTAGCTCGTAAGAGTATACTTTATCTTAGAGATTAATACTAACGTACTCGTAGCACAACTAAACAGAGGTACTATAAACTACCCAAATGCTCTTATCACTTGCTAGTTAGCTTAGATTCGCCTCTTCGACTTTGAAGTCTACTACATTACTAGAAGCACTTATATTATAGTAGATACTTTATCAAGACAGCTACCCTACTCTAACGATTCAAGTACATCTAATAAGGACATTAATAATTAGATACTAGTAGAACTTGGAGCAATAGAGATCGCGCTAGTCGCTATAGAGGAAGAGGAAAGTAAGGTCTCAGACATATCAGACACTAGGCTAGACTCTAACAAGAGGTAGGACAAGACCTACCTTCGTCTAGTCTAGTATAAGATTAAGAAAGAAATACAAAAGCATCAAAAGCGACTAGAAGAAGAAATAGATTTCAGTATAGATAATACTCCTAATGCTTCTAAAGCTGATAACAACCAACCTCTTTTAACGTACAAGTATAGAGAATTCTACCTCAAAGTAGAGAAGTTCCTAATAACCTTTAAGAAACTAAAAGACATAAACCTGATATAGTTCTAAGCATTTAAGAAGAAGGTATCTTATTTTGCGGTTTACTACTATAGGCTATAGAAGTTACCTAGAAAAGGGTATCCTATAAGGCTTGTAGTAGACAAGCCTAAAATAAAGAGACAAATTCTAAAGGAAATATATAATAAAACAAGATATAAAGGTCGTAAGAGCATCTATACTAGGATTACTACTTGATACTTTTAGGACGGAATCTACGTAGATATCAAGTGCTACCTCAAGACTTATCTAGAATGCTAATTCAGGTTAATATATCAACTAGAAGAAGCTTTATTTCCTTAGACTACTAATAGAATATTCAAATGCTAGGATATTAATATTACTTTCATACTACCTAAAAAGGGCAAAACATATCTCGTTATTGCTAGGGATAACCTTTCTAGATACCTTAAAGCTAAGGCACTTACTAATAAAGATACTATAAGCGTAGCGAAGTTCATATAGGAAGAGGTAATTTATAGACATAGACTATTTAATAGACTACAAGTTAATAGTAGCAGAGAATTTAAAGCTAAAGTTATCAAGCTCCTGAATAAAATAAAAGTTAATAGAATTATTATTAGCTCCTACAACACGCATGCTACTAGCCAAATCGAATGTAGATATAGCCTGATCAAAAATACGCTAGTAAAGATAGATAGTCTATAGCCGGACAATATCCTTATAGTTCTTCTTATAGAACGGACAACTACGTTAGTATTAATAGGGTTGACTCTATTCTATATAATAAGCAGATAAGAAGCTATACTACCAATCGAATCTACTATAACAATATAGTAATATCTCTTTATACAAGAAGAAGTCAAGGACCGTAACGATCTAATTAGGCTTAGAGCACGCTAGTTCTAGCTATAGGATAAAGATATTATAGAAGCTCGACTTTAGAAGACTCGAAAGTACTAGGAAGGAAAAGAAGCATAGGACTTGAAATATAGCCTATGTACTAGACCATTCAAGGTTAGAGACATTATATTACGATAGGATTCGACTCGGGAAATCAATATGTCTAATATAATAAAGCTAGACTTTCGCTAGCTAGGACCGTATTAAATCAAACAGGCTAATATCAATAAAGGTTATTTCAAGTTAAAAGAACTCGGTAATAACAAGGTAGAATTAAAGAGAATAGTCTCTACAAATAAGCTAAAGCTATTCTTTCAATAGGATAGATAGTTCTATAACGATAGTAATATAGTATCAATAGAATTAGAGTCAACAGACGAGTCGTTGTAGGAAGAACTACTAGACCGATATCAACTACATAGTCGCGGTACTATTATAAGACATCTAGCGCCGAACGATTCTTTAGACGATACAATAGAATAGACTCAAAACGAGTTACATATTATTCTATGAGGGACGAGGTCTAAGGTCTATATACGAGCTTTTACGACTTCTTTTCAACGATATGGCAATTGTAGCAGAGCCTAGACACCCTTATACAAGATAGGAAGCACCTTGGCCTATCACTAACATAACAATATAGTATATCTATAAGGTCCTTTCGAGAAGGTATTAGCTCCTATACTATTAATACTAAAGGCATAAGAGGCACGAGATTTTTAATCAAGACAATAATCATATTAGAGAAAGTATATATAGAACTAAGATACTAAGGCTAGTCGTATCCTAAGCAATAGCTAAAGTAGGACAATCCTTATTATTTCGACCTATCTAAAGGGGACACCTTTCCTAAAGTTCTATATAAGGACAATCATTAGTAGTTTTATAATAAAAATTCTAAAGCCACAAAGTTAGAGAGAAGGAAGGAAAATAAAAAAGAAATAAAAAAGTCACGCAAAAGCTAAAAATAAGGAAAAGCAAAGTTTACAATAAGTAGCTATCCTGATAATAATAATAGTAGTATCCTACTACTATTATCACTACTATTATCACTTCTAGATAAAGTACAAGTGAGTTAGTAGTTAGCAGAACGGCACTATACAAACCTAGATAGAGATTCCTCTAACGATAATATACTATTAGTAAAAAGATAGTAATAACTATGTTAAATAGTTCTAAGAAAGCTTAGATATTAAAAGAATAGCGAAGTCGAGATTCTATATAAAGTCAACGAATAAAAGTAAGAATAATAAAAGCATAAAAATAACAACAATAATAATAAAACACCAAGGGGTTCTAGTAGAGATCAGATCATAGCTTTTCCTAGGACATAAATGTCAGGTACTGCCTCCTTAATGCCTACTAGGTACTCCTAATACAAAAGCAAAGAACATAAAGTATAGGAATATTTAGAATACTTCTTAGAACGCTAACCTAAGATATTAGCAATAAATCAAAAAGGTCAGATATAGAAACTTACTATATACAAATAACAATTGAACTGACCTACTCTAGGGCTAATAATAGCATTAGAAGTCTAAGTTAAGATAATGACTGAAGGCTAAAGCTTGCCGTAGGAATTGCAATAGTAGTAGCTTATAGAGGAAGGCTTTCTAATAAGCAGAAGAAAGCATTTACTTATAAATAGTACTTCTTATAACAATATACAGAAGCGTCCAAGTTAGACTCAGTACGTTAGAAGTTATAAAAACTAGAAATATTAACGATAAAATAATCAATAAGAAAATTAAGAGAACTTCTAAACCTAGAACATTCGAGCTAAACACGAAGCATATCTAATATTATCAAGAACTAGAAAGGTTAGCGATAGTACTATTAATAAAGGAATAGGAAGACATCTAAACCTAGAACACCCTAACAAAAGGAAGAAGTTTAAGGTCTTTCTAGACTAGAGCTAGTAAACAAGCTAGCAATCCCCAAATGAGAGGCTAGTAACGATATTACAGACTCCTCTACTCTATCCTAATATTATATCCTTATTGCCGTATCGACGATAGACTTACTATAATAACGTTAAAGGAAGTTAGAAAATATACTAGACTTTGATAAAATAAACTTAGAAAGTTTTAGAAATTTAGATTTATATAAAGTCGAAATATTATAACCGAGTAAGCGTATTATTCATTTTCTAGTATAAAAATTAGTACTAAATCAAATGACAATCTCCAAAGTACATACTAGGTAAATAAGAACTAAGAAGGGCCGAAGCCAAAAATAATAATACAATTAATAGTATTAGTAAAATTGAATCGAACAAATTCAAGAAGGAAGTCAGCAAAATCGAGAACGTTATAGAAATCTAGTAGCAAGATTAGTATAAAAACGATACTAAGATCTCTAAGGAATACATTCGTCACTTAATATACTACTATAGTATCTTATTAGAGCATTAGAACCTTAGAACCTTATGCTAAAACCGATATCGATATATTCGTCATCTAAATATAATATCAGTATAGACAAAGTATAAGAATCTTAGTAAGACTTATACCGAAATATAAAGTAAATAACCGTTAAATAAACTTAATAGCAACAATAAAGTTAATAGCAATATCGAGCAACTGAACGAAAATAGCAAGGAAAAATCATAGAAGTAACTCAAAACTAGCGTACAAAGTTTACACTTTAGTATAAAAGTCAGTACTAGAGTTGATACAAGATATAAAGTAAAGTACTTACTATTACATCTTCTTGACAAGTTCTAAAAATTGTCGATATTATTAAAAAGCTATAGAAGCAGTTATATTTATACAAAGTCACTATCGATTAGCCAACTCCCTAGCAAATCAAAGAGCGAGCTAGTAATGTTAGAACCGTTAATATGCTCAAAACGTAAAAACATTAAAGGTTTTAGTAGAATCAGTAAATCGAAGTCGACAGATCGAAGTCTAGAATATATTATTTAATACTTTAATAATAACTAAATTCTACTTAGGACATATAGAAAGGAAATCAGACTACCTAGTATACGTCTTTAAATAGAATAATAATAGTATTAAGACCTAGAAGATTCAAATATTAATAACAAAGTTCGATTTTAGATGCCAATACTAGCAATAAGATAGAAATATATAGAACTAAGATAAAGCAACGAACAACTTAAAGACATTAATAACAAATGTATTACTTGATAGTAATAAAGTCGTGGAAAGCATCGAAAATATTAAGATGCTAAGATATAAGAAGTTGCAAAGTTTTGGGAATTATAGAGAACGAAGGAGGTTATAAAGAGGCTAGATTCCGGATTCGGCTTAGCGTCTCCTATTCACTAAAAAAGGGGAGCATATTTCGTTATCAGTCAGGTTCTCGCCTATACGCTTATTACAAAGCATTTCTTTGTATTTTGACTTGGTTTTTAGTAGTAAAACACCACTTTTTATATACTATTCAGGACAAGTAAGTTGTTCTATAAGGGACGAATATCATAGGGTTATAATATGCTACTATATAATAAATAGTCAGGTGCTCAAGCTGTAGGAAGCCTTATAAAATAGAGCTTCTCTACTTACTTAGAATACTATCTATTCTACAATACATTTATTACAACCCCTTATTATTTTACTTATTAATTATAAGTATTCTATAAGTCAGATCCTAGCCATAGAGTTTACGGTTATGTTGCCCCTTAACAATATTCCTTCTACTCCTTCCTAGTCTTCTCCTACTTCTACTTCTCTTCTAGCTCCTTTTCCTCCTCTTGTATAGGGTTATAGGTATAATCCTCAACTATAATAAGCTAGCTACCTGCAAGCTAGTAGGTCTTATTCCTTCTCCTAGTCTACCCTTTTCCTACTCTCTTCTCTACCTACCCTTCCTAGGTCTAGATATGCCTTTTAAGCTCTTCTTTAAGCAGGTTTTAGGAGGCCTATACCTAGTAGTAATAGTAGGCTTTTGCATTCTTCTTCTAGTAGATATTATATATATAGAATCAGCTGATAGAAGGCTTTTATATTCTTCTTCTAGTAGATCTTATATATGTAAAATCGGCTGAAAAGGAATAGTTTGTAGAGCTATAGGCAGCTAAAGTAACAGGTTGCAGGCTCTTCCTACTACTTTACAGGTTCTAAAGAGTATTAGCTTAGACTATAAGATACCCGTAAAGTGACCTATAAAGTGCGGCTTACCTATAGGCTCTCTCTCTACCTCCTACTCTCTCTCTCCTGCCTAATCTCCTCCTTTCTCCTACCCTCTCTCCCCCTCCTATTCTATAACTCTTCTCTACTCTTCTACCTTCTACCTGCTCTACTACTCTTCCCCCTTCCTACTCTCCCTCTCCCTCCTATACCCCCTTTCTTAACATGTAGATTATAGCTTAATACGCCTAGTACCTATTATATATAGCTACCTTATAGCTAGAGTAGTTAAATTTATAGTAATAAATCAGGTAGAAATAGCTATAGCTAGAGCAATAAAGGCGATATATAGTTAGACTTAATAAAGTATATAGCTATAAAGCTACTATGATTTAGTAGTACCGCGATTTTAGTGTTCCTAAGGTCACGTGCAGGTATCGTTTTCTACTGATTTTTAGTACTAATATATAAGAGGGCCCTACTCTAGAGGATCTAATAGATATGTAACGGCCTGTTTTCCTCTAATATCTCCGACCTTAATCACACCCCTATAGTAAAACTCGGGACTACTCCGGCAGTTAGTAGTAATATATATAGACTAGTATGGTAGGGTTACAGCCACGTGATTTAGGTCATGTGAGGACGCTAGGGGAGCCTATATAAAGGGGGCCTTTTCTGTTACTTAGATTCTATATTAATTATAATATATATACTTCTACTTATTTAAGCTATTTATTACTTATAAATTATAATATAATCTATATATTAGATCCTATCTAAGAGCCGCGATTAGTCTAGCCCTACTTCATTTTAGTAATTACTATAAGAGGTAGGTATACTTTATAATATTAGATTTAAAATAATAATTACTATAATCGCAAAAAGGGTATAGAGAGCCTTTACTAGCAACTAACTAAAAGTAGTATTGAGTTAGGAAATGGCTACGCTGGAATGCGTAAGAGCTAGTCACGTGATATGTCACGTGACTTAGGTTGGCACTAAGCGAAGCCTCTGTCTATAGTCTCATCTACATGTTCTCTATACTTAGACTCCTTAATACAATTAGTATATATACTCAGATACCCTACGGTAATTCTAATAGGTTATAAGCTTCTAGGTTAGTATAATGTAGCGCCTTATAAGGTATCTAAATGCTTCTAGGGATATTCCTTATTAGGAGCATTAGTCTAAATAGTAACGTTTAAGGGAGCTATAAACTTTCTACTTATACTTATACTTATATCTATACCTACTACCGTTTCTAGAAGTCTATAAATCTATCTGCTATTTCTAGAAGTCTATAAATCTAGTCGCACCTACTATACCTCCTAAATTGACATTTACTAACTAATTAGGCTTCTATATACTAATTCTAGCTTCATATGACCTTATATAACATTCTGCTAACCTCTACTACTAGTAGAAACTACTTGAAATTACTTCTACGACCTAAACAAGCTTTATAGAGTAATATACGATACTCTTAGCTAGTTCGTCACTTGATTTATAGCCTTCTTACTACTAGAAATTGAATTCACTTCGCATACACATATATAGGACGAAATGCCAAGATACCCTCTTATAAAGCTCTAGTAATATAAAGAGTCTAGTAAGAAATCCTTCTCTTTCTTATCAGAAATCGAAATCCTTCTAAGTAGATAGTTATTTAAAGAGTAGTAACCCTTCTTACTACTAAGGCAGCTACCTTAATAGTATTTACTATTAAATCTACTATCTTATACTAGCAGGAGAGCTAGCAAAGCTTCTATGACGAAAAACACTCGATTTTATAGTCCTTTTTATCTTGTTTCTACTTGAAAATCGACATTTTACTAGCGATATATAGCGCCTAGGCTTACTGCCCCTAAATATAGTATAGGACGGCCTTATAAACCGCGTATAAAGGCTATATATCAAAGGGAACTACTACAACTAGAGATATGCTCTCTTTACTACTAAATCCGTCTGAAATTTAGGCTAGTAGTATTTAAGGAGTAGTAACCCTTTTTACTACTAAGGTAGCTACCTTTAAAGCTAATCATAGTTAAATCTACTACGTCACGTCTAGTAGGAGAGTGAGAACTAGTAAGCTTAGTTCCTATGACTTCTCCTTACTACTAAATCCTCAAATCTAGCTATATCTATAATCTTATAGCTTTATCAACTTTATTTAAACATTCTGCCTACCTCTACTACTAGTAGAATCCTATTTTTACGCTAATTTTTAGGATCTACAAGCTTCTATAGAGCTAAATACAAGCTTTACTACCTTTCTAACCCCTATTTACTAAAAACTTTTTTACTCCTAACTAGACCTACTATCTTCTAGTCTTTACTAACTTTACCTGAAACATTCTACCTATATCTACTAGAGCAAAATATACCTTTAATAATAAATATAGTATCTATAAGACCTAATACAAGTTTATAGCATTTATCTAATCTTTTTACTAAAACATTTTTCTTGCCTAACTAGATTTATTATCTGCTAGTTCTTACTAGATTACCCTAATACATTCTACCTATATTTACTAGCTCCTAATGCTTAATACTACTTTAATAATTGCTTTAAAGAGGTAAATACAAGCTTATAGTATTCATCTGATCTTTTTACCAAAATATTTTTCATGCCTAGCTAGATTCGTTATCTACTAGTTTTCACTATAATTTTCTAAAGTATTCTATCTATATTTACCGTATAAAATCTAGCTTTAATAATAATTATAGCATCTACGAGCTTCTATAAAGCTAAATGCAAGCTTCAGCTTTCGTCTAAACCTTCCTTCACCTCCGAAAACCTTTCTCACTACTAAATCCGACCTACTTTTAGCCTCCTTTACGTCATACGAGCTATGCTAAGCCTATAATTCTCGTCTGACCTTAGAAATACTACCTCTTGAAATAGCCTTCACCTTCTTAAAAACATAAGGAGATCATATAATAGGGTAGTAGGCATACTGCCTACTAGGACATATAGAGCCTAAGAAGGGGCTAGCCTCTTTACGTTTTTATCCGATCTTAAATCTAGCTTGCTAGGCATAGTAATACTCAAATTTCAATCGATTTTACTTCTTTACTTAGATTTGCAGACAATTCACTAGGAGTTACAGCCTTAAATTTTAGGTATATGCCTATCGATACTCAATTTTGGCCTCTATATCTTCAATTTTCAAGTGAATCCGCAAATTGCAATTCTTTTAAGCTTTTTAGCTTCTTTTCACTTCTTTCCTCAATTTGTAGACGACCTACTAGAGTTTCAGCCTTGAAATTCAGGTATAACCGCCATTTTGTTTACCTTTCTTGGCTATTGCCTTTACTGCCTACAAATTATCCGTAAATTAATGAATTTTTTAAGCTTTTATAAAGCTTACTTCTATGCAACTACTTCGCTTTAGCTTCGCTTTACTTCCGCTTTCGCCTTACTTTACTTCCGCTCTTATACACTTTAGCATCCCTACTTTTACCTTCTTTATTCAGTCTACCTTCTACGTCTACGCTTATACTAGACGGCCTAAGGGAGAGATATAGGGGGAAGGAGCCTAAGGGCTATACCTGAGGGCAAAAGTAGATATAGAAGTAGAGTAAGTCTACTAGGGAGAGTGAGTCTACGAGGCTCACTACTAGGGAGAGTAAGACTGCAGGGTTTACTACTAGGGAGAGCCTTACCTGGAGCCTCATCCTATATAGCACTCTACTAAGGAGAGCCTCACCTAGAGCCTCATCCTATGTAGCACTCTACTAGGGAGAGCCTCACCTAGA
>QGMI01000904.1:0-16184 GCA_007821535.1 Lachnellula occidentalis | reverse complement strand
TCCCCTCCTCACTCCCCTCATCCTCCTCTCCCCTCCCATATCCAGCCTCCCTCACACCCTACGGTTTAATCACAACCCCCACCGTCTTAGCCTGCCCAATAACACTCCTACACACCCCCTCCAAACTCAACCCACTCATCCTCAACTCACTCTGCTTAATCTTCGCAATCTCATAAACATGCTTCAGGCTAATCTCCCCCACAATCTCATTCGTACTCCTGCCCTTCAAGCGCCCCTTGATCGGCTCCACCTGCGCCGCGCTCAGCAGCAGGTAAGACGTCGTTGGCGTCCGTACTTCGAAGTGGAAACTCCGGTCTGGACGCACCGTGACGCGGACGGGTGTGGGTGTCCCGGCTATCATGTGTGCGGTGCGGGCGTTGAATTCCTGGGAAGAGGGAAGGCGATGTGTTAGTGAGTGAAGACCAATTGGGTTTGTGCTTGTGTTTGTGCTTGAGCAGAGACAGTTGGGTTGGAGGCAAGAGAGGGCAGACTTACTTTGCAGAAATCCATACTCTTCACACCCTTACTACCCAGCGCTGGACCGACCGGCGGACTGGGACTTGCTTGCCCAGCGCCGACGATCAGCTTTACGATCACATCTGCTGTGGCGCGTGCTTTCGACATTGTGGGAAAGGGTTGTGACTGGATTCGATTGGGGTGGGTGGTAAATGGGCTGTTTGCGGATTTGGAGAAGACGCGGAGGAAATTCTGGGCGCGATTGCAGTCTGGTTCAGTTGCATTGTTGATTAGTAAGCGGGTCACGTGTATTGTTCTATTGAGGGGGATAAATGATTTTCAATAGACTGTAGAGGATGAGATAGGCAGTGAGGAGGTAAGTAAGTAATCTATGATGATTTATCTATTACGTTTGTAGATATTCTCAAGGTTCCGCTCCTAAGTAATCGCTCTTAAAAACCCGAAGGCATTCAGGGGGATGTACAAGCGAGCTAAAAAGGGGCAACTTCAACAAACAATCACCCGGAATTATATCAGAACAAGCTAAGTGACGGCTCAGTGGTTTTACCTAAAATGCCTTTGTGGGAGGGATCTAGTGCTTTCGAGACAGATTTCTGTAGTGTTTTGTGGCCCGGGAGTAAATAAACAAAATAGGGGCAGCATGTCAAGAACACGAGAAGTTACAAGGGACGGAGCTGAATATGAAAGATAACTTAGAATGGGAGGCTCAACAGGTAACAAATCATTATACTTGTCAGAAGTATAACACCATAAGGATTCGTCGGGTTTATTGGAAATTGCCCAGGCCTTCTATCAACATCAGCTACAAGGTACAATTTACCGTACAAAGCAACCACAGGCCAAGGGAGCTTAGCACCTGCCAGAACAAAAATCAAGGATCAGAGAAGGACAAAAAGCAATCCGAATAACAGTAATGATACCGAAATTAAAAGCGCGCTTATAACATCCCTCACTAAACCTCCGGATAAACATCCGTCCTCCTCCTCAGCGGAACTTGCTCCCGAATACTCTTCACAACCGCAAGATCAACAACAGCAGTCGCAATCTCCGGCCCCTTAAACTCGCCTCCCAGCTCCGCAACAACATCACCCCAAGGACTGATAATCATAGAATGCCCATACGTGACTCGACTCGCGTTATGCTGCCCTGCTTGCGCCGCAGCTATCACGTAGGCCTGTGTCTCGATCGCTCGGGCGCGCAGTAGGATCTCCCAGTGCGCTTTGCCGGTTGGGACCGTAAAGGCAGAGGAGTAGGTTATGAGTTGTGCACCTTGTCTTTTAAGCGCGATTCCTACTTCAGGGAATCGTAGCTGAGAGTATCAATCAGAACTTCAGTGGGCTCTTTCTTGCATATGTGTATATATGGGAAGATGCGACAACTTACATCAAAGCAAATCAATAGCCCGACGAGCCCGACGGGTGTTTGGAACGGTTTGGGGATTTTCATGCCTTCTTCGAACGTACTGTAGTGCGTGTTGCTCTGATTAGTCCTTGCGATATGAGTTTTTGATAGGTTTGAGAGACTCACTCGCTTTCTCTTGCCTTCGGCCCCTTTTTCAAATCCATGTCAAAAAGATGCAATTTCTGATACCTCTCCACAATCACACCGTCCTCATCAATCCAAATCGACGTATTCTTAATCTTACCCTCCTTGCCATCACCCGGCTCATGAATACCTGCGTTGATTGCTAGTTTGTGTTTCTTGGCCAGACTTTGCAGGCCGAGGACGTAGGGTGAGGTGGAGACGGATCGAACGAGCGTGAGGGCTTCGGAGGCGGTGTGCGAGACATAGTCGGAGGCTTCGGGGAGGAAGAGCGCCTGGGGGTGGGAATGAGATGGGATGGGAAGAGAGGGGAGATGAGATGAGGGGTACTTTTGCACCTGCTGCTACGGCTTTTTTTAACGAGGGTTTGGGCTTGGGTGAGGTTGTCATTCATGTCTGATGTTGAGCACATCTGGCCAACGGCCTGAGATAAATCAGCAACTGGGTTCTCCTGCGGATTTTGTATTTGCCTACAATGATCGTCTGACCTCCCATTGTGAAATGTCTATATCCAAAATGGTTATGATGCTTCTGTCGTCACCTGCGAGGTATTCTCGTCACGAGTCCGAAGGAATATATCAGTGGATTTCGTGGTCTTGAAATGCCTTTCAGAGAATAACTGCTTGATTGAGATTCCGCTAGCTGGTGCAAATTTTCAGTTTGAATGAAAGATTGAGCGTGTTTGCAGTGGTTGGTCGTCTGAGGGGTTGATGGAATACATGATTCGTGAAGTGCTTTCAAAGCAGCATCTGCGAGTCATGGCTTCTTGGCACTCAACCGAGATATTGTGAAGCGTGTCCCAAACAACCAACTCTTCGACATTCATCGTGAACGAATATCTAGGAGGACGCATTGCACGATCAAGGACTTTGGCTCCGTTTCAAAGCAAAGAGCGCCGTCGACGATAATTGCGACAAGACTGTAATTATCTCCTGGCTGAAGGGCAATTTGTATCTGCAACAGGCGTTGGGTTTGTGAATCCCGTTGTACACCGGTAAGAAATTGAGCGGATATTACATGTACGGAGACAATGTCGAAGAGCATTCTGATTGATTGGTCTTACCTATTAAACGCCTTTCCCAGCATGCTCGCGGCTTTCTACGACTCCGCATTGAATCTCACAGAACACGAGATGCCTCAGTGATTGTCGAGTCATTGTTAATGGCTCGACACTGCTGAGAAGTTGTGCGAAAGGTCTGATATTCAGAACTTAAGAGAGAGAACTCCATTCCTCCTCCTTCCACCAAGCCCGAAAACCTGTCCGGATCGACTTCCTGCCCCTCAACATCTCGGTTCGAAGCCGCAAATGCCCGAGTTTTCAATGCTCGGCGTTTCGAGACTGCAGAGAAGATCTATGACAACAGCTATTCCAGACCGGCCACTTCATCAAAAAGCGTCAAGTCAGCAGTAAAATTGGTGTCAAATCCCCAAGTGTTGGAAGTCCCTCCTGCTGGAATGGCGTTCGTAGGACCCGACCAGCTTGGGTAGGTATACCAAAGATTAGGCTGATCCATCGAACGGTCATATATCCACTCATCAACGCCATATTGCCCCGTTCCCATGGACATGTTGGGGTACATAGTGAACAGGTTGATTGGACCTGGGAGGTGAACAGCGTTTGACACGTTGATGTCGGGTAGATTGGTCGGACTCGAGAGGGGGTTGAAGCTTGAAGCGTCAACGCTCGAGGTCCCGAAGGCATCAAACCCGTTGAAGGTTGAATGGTCAACGCTCGAGGTTTCGAAGGCATCAGACGCGTTGACGCTTGAGGCGCCATTGGATTTTGCATTGCTGGAGCTACTACAGTCGTAGTTGCCATTCTGTCGGCCATCGACAATATTCGGACTACTCTGAGTAGGTCCGCCTTAGAACATATGTCTCAGCATTACGGAACATCCACCGCAGGGTATCATACTGACTTGGGGTCTGATGCTTTTTCCGAACATGTTCCTTCATTTTGTCTGTTCTCCCAGTTGCATATCCACAATCTCCTTGTGGGCAAGGAATCTTTGGACCATGTATAGATTTCATATGCCGAGCAAGATCAGGTTGACGGCGGAAAGTGCTAGTGCAACCTGCAAGATCACAGAAATAACGAGTTGGACGGTACTGGGCAGGCATCTTGCTTCCCTTTGTGGTAGCAAGAATTGTTCTTGAGGCCTCAAATTTCAGACGTCTTTCATGGGTTTGGACTTGGGAATAGGGTTGAGAGTTTGCTCCAAAAAGAATGACAGTGTGGGGACATGCTTGCTACAGGGCAGAGCCAGATATTTTATGATCATCTTGAGATGACAATGATAACCATCTGACTGCGTACCTTGCAACGGCGGTTCGCTAGCTTAGGCCATGAAATATAGGCGGTCCTGAGAAATGGGTGTCGCTCATGGCTTTCGTCAGGCCTCACGCACATGGCAGGTCCGCCGGTGTGATGCTATGAAAATCTGACGTGGAAGTAGCAAGGTGCCCAAGAACAATTTGTTGCTTAACGAGAGGCTGGTCGTACTGATTGGATGGCTGCAGCTTACCTGCATTTGGCTCTATTAATACCAAGTTCTCCCTATCAATATCCCAAAGAGGAACGACCGCCTTCTTGCTGCGACACACAACAATAATCTCAGGTCCGCCTCCTGTAATGGGTATCGCTCCAACACTGGGGCTCGGCCAGCAATTCTATGGCTTATGGCTTGGTCCCAATTGAAAACGCACGATGTTTTCATCGAGGTCATGATTCTCATCTTTCTACTATTCAGATCTTGAAATCACGAATTCCGATCAAGAGCCGCCGAGATAATTGGCTTGTTTCGCATCGTCTGTTCGCCGCACTCGAGCTTCAGCCGCGCCAGTTACCTTCATGGAGCCACAACCGTCTTGCTACTATATGTGTTCGCTAAGGAGACCCCGATCAATTGTCGAGCGTGATCTGCTCGAAGAAGAGATACTTGTTGTGCGTTCATCGCATCAGATAACTTCCTCGCGGGATTTTGTCAGCAACCCGACGATGCTGAGCAAGCTCCATCGGTTGACGATATCCAAACAATACACATAACCCCACAACTTTTTCCACCAATCTTGACAGCTCGCGATGGCGTCTTCATCTGCCCCAATGGGAGTTGGCAAGTTCTTCGTCTGCATATGAAAAGCTACAACTAATACGAGAAGATTTGAACAACGATGAGAATCTCAACCTATATTTTCGTATCAACACCTTCAAGAATGATTTCTCGCAAGCTGATATCACTTTCGAGTCTCGTTCAAGCTCGGAGCAGATGGTTATTCATTCCTTGGCTTTTAAGTTAGGATTAGACTACGAGTCTTCGAAAGCCTCGCGAATCGTGCGGATTAGTCGCCCTGACAGTCCTGAACTCCCTGAACTCCCTGATTTGTTAGGCAATTCCGACAGTGACCTAGCCGGTCTGATTGATCTCAATCCAGTAGAACCTTTCGACCTAGAGGGCTTTTTCAATCATTCCAGTGACCAGAATCTCAGTCCAGCAGAATATCTCTGCGGTCCAGAAGTCTTCGACCCGCCGGGAGCTTCAAGCAGTTCGTTAGGTCCGGAAAACGATGTCTTCGTCGACTCCGGTCAGTTTCATTATAATCAAATGAATCCAGATGGTTATTATTTTCCGGATTTTGCGATCTCACCTTCAATGGAAAACCGACATAGCAATGAACCTCCCACTGCCCTTCCACCCACATCAGATGTCGATATCCTTTACGGTGCTGAACGATCTGATCGTGCCGGGGATATTTCAACTGGCAATGAGCGAATTGTCTTAGATGATGCACAAGTCCAAGCAACATCTCATTTCCCCGAAATGGATTCTTCTCGAGACCCTGTGCAAAAGCTGGGGCTGTTCAATTCTATCTTTGGTTATGGATCTAGCAAGCAAAAAATCCGATTCCGTGAAGGCTCAAATAATACCACCGTGAAAGAGCGAGTCAAGTCTTTGGTGGCCAAAACTATCGAAGATTATCAAACGATTAGTGAGCATACCCACCATCAAGAGCCAACTACTACGAAAAGGAAAAGATCCATAAGCAGTTTGCAAAGCAGCCAGGAGGGTAGGTATAGTGGCAACTACTCCAGAAGAAACTCGCGGCAGTCAAGCGTACAGAGTGCATCAGGTTCTGGTTATCGAGAGATTGTGTTCGATTCAGGTTCAGTACATTCTGGTAGAAGCCAGGAATCTTCTTGTTCTGGACGCCGGGGTCCATTGAGTGAAACGGCCAAGGCCGGAATGAAAGCACTGAAGGAGGTGGGAAACGCATGTTGGAGATGCAAATTCCTCAAAAAGACAGTAAGTGTAGGTCAGACTTCCTTCCCATACATGAACTAAAGTTCTTGCAGTGCAGCACCAAGGATCCTTGTGATATGTGCCCGAAAAAGAATAAATCTAAATGGGGCATTCTCAATTGTAGAAGAGGTGACTTCCAATGTGAAACGCCTTTGGATAAGCTGTGCGAGCGTTTTGAACGTGTAGGAGTGTACGATTGTGAAAATACCGAGGTGGATACAGCTACTGCGTCTACATCTACGTATAATTCCGCTACTGCTCAACGCGACGAATGGGTCCACAACAGTCGAGGCTTTGAAACATTCGAGGATCAGACTCGTTCGAATGGGCAATTGCCTCAGATGTCACGAAATGAGAACGAAATCTCGGGAAGCTTCTTCTTACCTGCATCCGATACGAAGGGAACGGATGAAATGGGTGGTTTGGATGCTAACATACAGGAGCCCGAAGTACCCTGCATTAGTACTATACGTCGACTGTTTCATGCTGAGCTTTCGATAGCTTGCGATGTATTTAGCCCCAGCCCGGCAGCATTAAACCCACTAAAGGAATGTATACTTGCAAGTCTTTGGGAGCTCTTGAATGCTCATCTTCAAGATCGATCCTCACCGAAAGCGATGGATATGCAGGCCTCGTCCGTCTTCTTTCCAAAGCGGCGGTTTACCAAGCAAGATTTGAAAGAGTAAGAATCTATTCTCGTATTGTAACCCCAGCTGGTCACTTCTTTACAAGATGATATCGCTTTCTTTGGCGAGCAAATACACGGGAAACTGTTGCTTCAAATGCACAAGGATCACTTTAACTCGTTCTTAGGACCAACTGATTGCTCAGTCGCTCATCTGCATGCGTAGTTGCCTAGAATTGATGCGAATGGAAGCCGATGGTTTATTTCTACTCGACTGCCATAAGCGAAACAACCTTGACTGCATAGAAACTTTAAATATGCATATTTCGATATACTACAAAGAACTATCGAGGGTGTTTTTCAAGAAACACAGTATGTTGAACAAGAGCAACTGGTTTTTCTCTGCATTTTATGGCTTTTGTATCCAGGCGTTTGTTAGGAAAGGATTGATTCAGATGGCACATCTATTCGCCAAGTACGATCCTCCCAACTTATGCTCTAGTCAAAACTACCTCTACATCCCATTGAGGTTGTTTGTCGCCATTTTTGAGGGACCACAACAACCCAAGACAATACCATACTTTTACCGTCGTGAGGCCGCTCGAGCTATCAGTCAGCCGTCCGATCCTAGCAGCACTCAATTTTGCGAACATCTTCAGAGCCTCTTTGAAGACGATGGGAGAACACTGGAGGATGACCTGCCTGTTCCTGAAGTGCAATGAAAGACGCGCGCGATTCCCAAGCACGGCGGGTAGGATATGGGACGAATATGTCGCAACTAAGCATTCTCAATGAACGCGTGCTTATTTATGAACATTTCCTGCAACATACAAAGATAGGACTAGGAACAACATACTCAAGACCTACTCCTTACTATTCACGCTGTGATAGCAATTGTCCTTTGAATATCTAAACGACCTCTAGAGGCTCGCCTAAGCCCCTGAATGTCTCTGTTGCAAGCTAGTGACTTTATCATACTCAAGCAAATGTTATTCTTTTTCATGTTTAGAACTTTCCAACTTAGACTTCTTTGGAGTATATCCATTTTAACTACAAATATACATAACCTGGAAGAAGTGCGACGCAATTCAATCTTTTATTCTTTTGCTTCCATTGCCCCCCGAACAACTCAGCCGATGAGCAACGAAAACATTCCTAATAAACCCCAAAACATGCATACCACACCACAAGCAAATCCGTAAATGACCCCGAAAGTATACATATCAATCCTGCCCGAACTTACTACACAGCGGAAACTTATAATCTATTTACGCATCAGCTCGTCCCTCATTCCAACGGAAAAGAAAACAAGAAGAAAAGAAAAACTTACAATCACCCTCCGGGCTCTCAAAGAAATCCACACTCCGCACATAGCAGAAATCAGTCGTCAAATCCCACCACGTAGCACCCGGATCCGCAGGATCATCAACTGGCGGCGAAAGACACTGCAGAAAGACCTGCGTCAGCCATGGGTAGCGCTTTATCAGCGGTGCAGATGTGTTAGGCTCTTCGTGGCATGATGCGTAGTCTTCGCCGACTGTTACGTTGATTAGGTATCGGGGTTGTAACTGTAGTGTTGGCTTTGGCACTGGCTTTGGTTTTCGCTTTGTCGGCCGTGTTGCGCGGCTTGCGCCGCGACTGTGTTTTGAGGATGGAGATGTACTGTTCACGTCTAGGCGGGGAAGGGGACCGCAGTTGTCGAGGGAGCTGGTGTCGATCTTATGCTCGAGGCCTTTCTGGGCGGCGTAGCAGAGAGTGGTGGTTCGGAGCCAGATGCTGGGTGCTGTTAGCTCCCTGATGCTCGGGCGGGAGGGAGGAAAGGGGGCACTTGCTCGTCATCGATAATCAGATCGCCGTTCGTCCAACACGTTGCCGTTAGATCTTCATCCGGCGGTAGATATTCTAGGGTGTCTGAGGTGATATCCGGGTTGATATTGCATTCTGTATCGTATTTCGTCGATGTATCTTGCGTGGTGTAGAATTCCTCCTCTGAAGCGCTTCCACAGTATTTCAAATCGTTTTGGTCTAGCCATCCATATATCAGCAAGACATCGCTTCTCCGGTAACGACAAACTCACAAGTCCCGTTATAAAGCACCAGATCATATTGGTCAACATAGCAATTATCCACAGTCCCAAGCCAGATACTACACCATACACATTAGTCTTCACATCCTTATCTCACTCGAAGCTTCTGGGAGCACACTTATTTCCGTCAGCCCCTCCGAAATTCTCCCCGCGCGTCCAACACACCAATGTCACGTTGCTAAAGTCTTCGTTTGTTGCCTCATCATAGTACGGATATACCTTGGTGTTTACACACTTCTCCCACGGACACACTTTACAAGCTGTCTCTATACCCGGTTCGACTGTGCTGTTGATATTGGCGGCGACGACGTCCAGCGCGAGCACAAGTGCTGCTAGAAAGAGGTACATCATTGAATCCTCTTAGCTGATCTCGAGGTTAGGTTTTATGACAATACTAAAGAATATGACGAAGATCGACAAGGCAAAGCGCGTAAAAGTCGGGGCCAGCTCATCGTTATATATCCAGCGCCAAGCTCACAACAACACACAAACCTCAAAATCAATATTCCATACGTGTACTGTATAGTACTTCTATCACACAGCATATACCTCATGTGCCCAAACCGGTACGAGTAAGCTAAGTTCAGTTAGCAGCGGGGTTCGTATATGCGCACATCTTGTGCTACACAATAATAACACAAAGGATTCAGCCCCGGGACCCCTGGGATGATCTGCCTCCGCCAATAAGCGAAGTGTGGGGTTGGGACCAATCACTCCAGGATCGTGCGCTCATGAAAAGGATGGGTACATATGAAGTGATACAGCCGGAAACTCAAACCTTCTAGACTAGAAGTAGAATGAAAACGTGCCAGAACTGTTTTATCGGGCGAACCTTGGGCCGATATATGCCTTACACCTGCATTGCATCTCGACCAGGATCTGAAAATAGAGGTATTAGTGGAAGGCAAGGAATATGTATAGACTGGAAAGCACAGCAACCGCATATATTCTACAGACTGGAGGTTGTGATCCCCGGACCTCAAACTTTGCATGTACACCGACTTCGACAGGTTCGTATACATACATGGCCCAGGTGCAACGTAAAGGCAGTCTTTGCATCAGCAATACTAATGCAATAATTGACCTGAGACTCATGCCAGATGAAAGCAGGAAAATGCTCACTTTCGACTTTCGATTTAGGCGGTTTAGAGAAGAATGCCCAACCCAATACAGCCACAGAATCAGACGTATCAAATTTCGGTTTCTGGAAAAGATAATAGTGAAGAGGTAAAACACCTTTTCAGCAAGTCTAAGGGGTTCGCTTACATATCAAGTTCCTCGTATATAAACCCAAGGTCGCCCTATCATCCAGGATGCAGCATATGCAGCATATGCAGAGGAATGTGTAGGTGCGAGGGTAGCGTTTGCATAGGTGCTGTTCATGATTGGTATCATATAGTATGACCTGTTGGCACGCGTGACCTTACTGTATCTCCTGTAGATGCGGGGTCAGTATTTCTGAGGGCTACTAGACAGGTAAATAACAGGCACTTGTCGGAAGGAGAACAGTACAGGTTCAACATTGGTCATGCCGCTATGAATTGAGAACCCACAAGAGCGCAGGAGTCTCGAATTCCGATACATTTCTAAAGACAGAGTCTACCTTCTCCTGCCTGACTTGGTCTAAGGAAATTTCACCGAAAACAAACAGAATACCAAGTACATCTAGAGAAGGATTGTGCCTGAGAGGGTAATATGAGAATATGAGGTCTTGTTTCCCGAACTTGAGAGATGAAATGTCGCCAGAGAACTGTCAGAGACGAGTAAGAAGTGAAGTCATGGTCGTCCCCACTCCCGATGTTTGATCTGAATGGGAATGGTCTCCGCAGGCGTGAACACTTCTCCTGCCAAATAATTCGTGCAAACGATCTGTCTAGAATTGAAGGCATTCAGGCTACACTTGTAGTGGAGCTGGTTTACCTCGACACACAGCCAGTCTTAAATTCCGGACCATCTAATGCCCTTCTCTCCATCTAACATAAAAGACTGAAGAATCCTTCCTGCGGATGACATTGAAAAAGGAAGGTTTCGACGACATACATTGCCGCTCCTACAGCAAAGTTCCCTACAGCGGCGTAAATGCAGCTGGGACACACAACTTCCCAAGCTTGGAGGTTGTATCACGGCTGTGGTGTGATATGAAGGCTGATATGGATAGCTGGCTCCCCGAGGGATAATCCCATATCTGAGCAGCATCATGCTTTCCCAAGAAGGGTTTCTAGCTCTGTTGGACACTGCCGTGAGATGTAGATGGATATACCTTGGTGTATATATATATAGATGTATAGATGTATATCTCTATATACGAATTAGATTGAGGTGATAATATGGGGTGACATCATCATGTTTGTTGCCGGGCGTCACACTCGTTTGTGGCACCAATTCGATGCGTCTCGTCCCTTGTCTTTCATTCATATAGTCGTGCATCCTCCTTGCAGCTTTTTCCTTCCAACTAATCCCGTCGATATTCAAATCAAATCTTCGAGTCCAAAAAGCAGTCACAATGGCAATCCACCCCGCGACAGTCCATTTCCCCATCACCTTCATCGCCTTGACCGGCTCCCTCGATCTGCTTTACTCCGCTACACAATTCACACCCACAGCTTCCTTCATTCTCTCTACTTTCAAATACCTGCAAGTACCAGCGGCCGTCGTGGAGGTCTTGCCTCAGCTGTCCTACTACAGCACCATTCTCGCTCTCGTCACGACCGTCCCCTCCATTGTCACCGGAGTCGGCGCTCTGCTCCCATATATTCAACGCGATGGGTTCAGCTCGCCAAAGGTTCGAACTGGGCTGCAACACGCCTCGCTCAACGACATTGCCGCTGCGATGTTGGCGTACAATTGGTGGACGAGGAGACGCGTGGAGGATTTGGCGCCTACAGGTGTCAATACCATGCTGAGCGGTTTATTGGCCGTGCCCGTGATGCTCTATGCGGCTTCGTTGGGTGGACATCTTGTTTATGGATATGGGATGGGGGTTGGCCAGTTCAGCAATAAGCAGAAGAAAGGTCAATAAAGGTTTGGGGTTGGTGAAGGGATTCGGGAGCTATGGCCATGATCATGGTTCAAGGGTCTTTACAGGGGTTGGAGGAGAGGGGAGGGGAGGGGAGGAATGGCACGATTTAGCCAAACCGGAACCAAAAGAAAATGTACGATTTGGAGAACAATACAATAAATAGGTGTACAGTAAGAGTTATATAAATATCTGCGCATTATTGTCCTAAATATGCGTTGTAAGAAGGATGTGGCTATGATACAGTACTGTTGTGCAGAGGAACCCCTGACGTACCAAGCCAGTAGTCGGTGAAGCGGGGGGAGGGGCTAGTTATTGCAGTTCTCAATTTTATTCGACATACGACTTTATACCATCTGCCACGTCCAAACAACACCTTCCTACAAACTCCCGGATACTCCTTCAAGATGATGAACTGGGCGAAACAAACGTTTGTTCCCTCATGCCTTCATAGTGTGCACAACAGCTAAAGATTTTGCCACAGGCTGGCCAACGTGGCTGGCACCCAAGAACCTATCTACGGACCCTCCGCCATCCAGACGGTAACCAAGCAGGCCGAAACCACACCCTACACCGAGCTTACAAAGGACGATCTGAAATGGGACAACTTGCCCTCGACGAGCGTGGAGACGCAGGGCTTCTACTTCATGACGAAAACTGGTCACATCGCCATGGCGCAGATCATCCACAGTAATGTTGCGTACGAAAGCCTGAGTCCAGCAGATACATATTTGATTGCTGATTAGGAACACAGTGGCATAAAGAGAACAAGTCAATTCAACACCAAGATTTTCTACCCAAAGAAGGAGAAGAAAGCCCATCTCTGGTCTTCGGATCCGCTATCTGATGTCGACTTCAGTGACGACGGACACAACTTTTACGCCAGGGACGTCGCTGTTGAACTGCTAGAGGATGGGAAAACGTACACGATCAAGTCTCTGTCGAATGCCAAATCCATCGTAAATCTTACGGTTACTCAAATCGCGCCTGGTTTCAAGGCCGGCAAAGATGGAAAGACATACTATGGTACAGACCCTGCGGCGCCATGGGGATTCATGAGACACGAGTTCTGGCCGAGGTGCTCGGCCTCGGGTACGATAGTTACGGATGATGGTACGCTTGATATGGCCGGCCAGGCTATGTTCATCCATGCCAATCAGGGCATGAAACCACATCACGCAGCTGGAAAGTGGAAGTTTGTCAACTTCCAGGGCCCAACCTACTCTGCGATCTTCATGCAATTTACCACTCCTCCATCTTACGGATCAACAGTCGTCAATATGGGTGCCGTTGTCAAGGATTCCGAGATCCTCACAGCGGGCACGTCTGTTTCCGCGGAATTTACAAAAGTCAAGCCGGATACAGAAAATGACTGGCCAGAGCCAGAGGCAATCAAGGTTCAGTGGACTGGCAAGACGAAGGACGGAAAACCGGTCGAGGCGGTTCTTGACGGTCCACTCGATGAGAGGCTCGACAGAATCGACGTTATGGCAGAAGTCCCCGGTTTCGTGAAAGCCATTGTAGCTTCAGCTGCTGGTACGAGGCCATATATTTACCAGGTTCGTAAATCATTCCCGTAAAGTGGTATAATGTTGATAAACATATAGTATTCCCCTCACGAGCACCCAGTCTCGTTGAAAGTCAAGATAGGCGACGAGGAAGTAACTGAGGAAGGTGTTCTCTTTTCCGAGGCCACATTTATCAGCGCATAATCAAGGAGCGGATTTGGTTTTCTCATTGTATTGCATCGTTGGCCTACTATGCCATGGCGTTGAGTAGAAAGGCACCACACTCGTTGGGAAATAACGCGTGACTTTGAAACAAGGGAGGTAGCGAATTAATAGAGTCCGTTGTTTAGGAGATTTGAGTCCATTTATATTTTACTGCTTCGATTGCCACCGCTCTGACTTCTGTAAAGTGAATACCACTGTAAAGTGAATAAGGTGTGTACTGAGAAAGATAAGACCTCGACTTTGGCGGTGTATATATCACGTGCTTTGGCAACTGACCCCTCAACGCGCTAGAGATACAGCTCGGCCTAACGCGTTGCCTGATGATCGCTTGTTCACAACAACAACTCCTTCTCAACACCACAAGCTGTTTGTGTGCCCCTCCTGAGTACACTTCATAACAATCAGACCCGACCCACCACGACATCCTCCACACAAAATGCCCCTATTCAATTCCCCTGCCATGCGTGGTCCGCGTCCAGCCGGACGGCCTCAGGGCTCGGTCGGCGGAAAGACAGTCGCTGGATCTGGTGCCAGCCAATCTGTACCCCAAGGCCGAGGAAAAGGAAGCAAAGGCTTGGGATTGGGCAAGACTTCTAACCTCAAGCGCCACAGGTACGTCTGTGCGATCTATCGCCTGTCCCTTCTTATCATGCCTTGCATTGAAACTGATCTGCCTTCTTCACATCATAGGAAGATCCTGAAGGATAATATAATGGCAATCAGTAAGTTATTCCTATTCTTTCGATCTACGAATCCCTTTATCGAAGATGTATTGAATCCCAGTGAAATGCTAACTGAACGTTTGAAACATAGCCAAGTCCGATATCCGGTATGCGTCCCTTAGCATCATGATTCACTCCTTCGAAAGCCAAGTAATTGACAATATACCCCCAGACGATTGGCGCGACGTGGAGGCGTGAAGAGAATCTCTGGCATGATATACCAAGAAACACGAGATGTCATGAAGGCGTACCTCCAATCTGTATGGCATTCTGCACTTGTCCCCCCTCTCTTGTTCATACTAATGAGTCCTAGATATTGAAAGACTGTGTTTTGATCACCGAGCATTCGAAACGCAAGACGGTTACTGCTACAGATGTACGGATTTCTTCTCCTTGCGATACGGATGATGTGGATCTTGCTAATATATATGGTTGTTTACTAGGTGGTTTGGGCTTTAAGGAGACAAGGCTGGCCGATTTATGGATTCGACCAAAATGCACTTACGAAGAAAGTGCAGCCGAAGAAACGATTCTGATTTTCTCGCGGACAAAAATTCGACGTGCTTTTTATTATATACTGTATTGTGCAACGGCAATGGCAATCTCAAGGGCTGGGTGGCATAATGGGATGGTACCAAATCCAGGAGGGCGTACGGCATATATGATTTTTTTTGTGATGATTATGAAGATACAAGGAGCATAGACAGTCGAGCAGGCTTTTGTATTTGTGGTTGCATGGCGTATCAAGGATGGAGTTATGAAGTGGCTGGTGGATAGATTGTTACATGGAGGACTTGAAGACGGTCATCTGTTCGGCGCACAGTTCAGTTGCATAGCTAAGTAATAATCAAGGACTTGGAGAGGAGTTTAAAAACAACGAGGCGGCGTTCAGTTGTATGTTCGGCGACAATTAAACCGTTTTTCTTTTTAGGCGTTTTCTTTTTGGTACACTTACTCTTGGGACCGGTCTGTGTCTGCTCAGGTCGTCAGTTTTTGCGTTTACACGGCGGTCGCTATATCGTATCCTCATCAGTATTTCCCAAGTCCTCCTTCCCTCCATCTCCTGTTCCTCCCCCTTCCCCTCATCTCCTTTTCTCCACTTCCTACTTCCCACTTTCCACTCCCCTCATATTCCTCCACCCAAAATCCTCAACTCAGGACCCCTCTCCACTTCATCTTTCCCCACTAACCCCGAAACGAGTTCTCTTTACCTTACAAATCCATCTTCATATCCATCTCCACATCCACATACACTTCCACTCCCATCTCAGCTTCTCTATCCAAACAACCTCTTCAAGCGACTACGACCCCATCCCTTCTTCTCCTCCTAGGAATATGTTTTGGGGTTTAGAAATACGCATAGCTCCAATGATGCACGGAACGGCATCTTCTTCTCGGACGGAACGGAAACGGGGAAATGGAAAGATATGAGATGAGCACGCAGCAAATAGATCGTGTTTTGTTTTACTCCGTATAGCAGTAGCGCCGTAGCGGTATGAAACATAGCTTTAAATGCACAGCACAGCACCTCTCTCCTCTACCGCTAGTTTAGCTTTCGCATATCCTTCCACTATACCATTGATTTTGTTTGTATCTTTTTTTTGGGAAGGCTATGGTATTGTAGAGAAAGTTATATATGTATATAGTGATTCCAGTATGTTGAGGATGGATGGGAGGGGGGATG
>QGMI01000903.1:0-16191 GCA_007821535.1 Lachnellula occidentalis | reverse complement strand
GAGGATGATGAGAATGATAGGGTGGGGAGAGGGTCTGCGTATAATTGGTCGATTTGAGAAGAGTAGATACGCTCTGCTTCTTTACGGCGAACGTTGCCTTTTGGTGTGACGGGCAAGGTGCTGCCTTTCGGGAGGTAATGGATCATTGGTTTTGTGATTTGGGAGTGTGATGGGTAGCGAGTGTTGATTTGCTGTATTGCTTCCCAGATGGTGTTTTGAATTGACTTGCTTTCTGAATCGTAGTCCTCATGGACCTCGACAAGGAGACTCACGCTGGGTTTTGAATGGCCTAGTATCAAAGCCTTGTGGATCAATTCGGAAGAAGACTGAATGTCGAGCTGTAGTGGCCCGGCACTAGTGTTCTCCCCATCTGAATGAACCAAGATATCGTCCTTCCGTCCTTGGAGGGTGAAGTTTCCACTTCCGGGAGGGTCTTGAATGAATAGATCATTCGTCCGGTAGGGTTCATCATCGGGTCTGTCTTGCCATAATTCTGCCGCAAGGTCAAACCCTTTATATATTATACATTCGTAGACACCTTTGCCCACTTCCTCCATCTTTATCAATGGATTATCAGGGTAGAGGTTGCGAAATGAGTAACAATTTGGGTTTTCCCGCGTATGTGGTATTGGGCGTAAAGGAGGTCCAATTTCGGTACTGCCATAAGTAGTCTTGACATTAACACCATTGGACGTAAGAGCTTTTACGATGTTGTCTGATAATGCTGCTCCTCCGGGTTGAAGCACTTTCAAGGATGACAAAGGAGTGAAATCCCCTCCAGTTTCAGTAATGTACTCGTACATGTTCTCTATAAGTGTAGGAGCACAGTGCGTGCATTCCACGGGGTGGCCCATTGATGAAAGTGTCTTCCATGCGGCAAATATACTGGAAGATGACGGTGGCCATGCCAATGGTGGGAAAGAGAGAATTTGGCCGTTCGGTAAGTTTGAGAATGCTACGGAGACGCCGGCGATGTGATATCTTCACTGTCAGCTTGGGAAGATATAAATTGGAGCTGACTTACAGTGGAAATAGGAGAAACCAATTCTCTACGTTGAACTCTTGAAATAGCCGATACATCCTGGCAATGAGCATCATACTCCTATTCGTATGCATAACAGGTTTTGGCATACCAGTAGAGCCCGAGGAGTGGATAATGAATGAATGCCTTTCCCAAACATCTTCAAAATCCCGAAACTTGACAGCATCTACTTCTGAAGATTTGGTTGCTGGGTTAGGAGGTAATGTCTCAATCATATCCAATTTTCGAACTCCATTTGTATCTGTACCAGCATTTTTGAAGTCTGTGATAACTACCAGTGCTTGGCATGTTTCCAGAAGATAATGCAGTGCACTCAATGCATTGGAATCTGCAAGAAGAAGCACCCTGACACCCAATTTCTGGAGAGCCAATTGAGTACAGAAATACTCGATCGTCTTTCCGGCTCCAAGGAGGGCAACCGTGGGTTGCTTCCCAGTTGAATTTGCATCCTCGAGCTCATTTTCAAGTTGCCGGGCATATGAAAAGGCAATGTTTTCAGTAACACGATCAAACTCATCCCAAGTCATGGACTTGTAAGGAGTGGCGGCTTCGGCCGTAATGGGATATAGGAAAGCCTTCTGGCCCTTATAGATGACGCCACTATGCCTCACCAGAGCTCCAAGACTGACGAGCTTGGGATTCAAGTATCGTTTTGAATGAGGATGTCCATGTAACCACCAAAGTTCCCTTATTCGCTGGGACGCCTTTTCCGAGGGAATGACTGAGGGGTCGGAGCACGTCTGAACAGACTTTGAAGTTGCTTCCTGGGGGAGAGGAGGATCGAGTAACATAGGAGCCATGATGAACTGAGAAAAGAACGCGCGAATCGAAACAGCAAAACAAGAAAATCAAGCGCTGTTGGCTGGAATATAAAAATTACCTCAACACAATAGACGGACATAACCATCTTTGAAAAGCATCTCTGACGGGCCAAAAAGACCCCACTCACCCCACCCCACTCCAGACTCGCGGCCTCAGAAGTGTTGATTAAGCAGCCACAGAGGCGTACGGGGAAGGATTTGCGAGCAGGGCAAGCTGTAGCAGAGAGATAGCTCAGCGGGTAGCAAGTGGAGAACATGCTGCTGCTGTCCGACCTGACTTACCGGCTTACCATTGACGTACCATTGCGACGATAAGACGAACCAAGCAGATCGTAGTGTATCATGGCCGCCACTCCACCTTGACTTAGTATCCAGTATCCTATCCTATCCTATTCCATCCACGGAGGGAGCACCCGAGGCTATGCGTAGAGTGACGGGCGGATCTCTGCGCGCCATTGCTAAGTAAGGTTTCGACCTTGGTACAGTAGAGTTGGATATAGGGTAAGCTTGAAACCTTGTACCAGCTGGTGGAGTGGAGTGTTGATAGGCAGAAGGGAAAAGGGCAGAAGAAGGGCAAGGAGGGCAGAAGGGCAGGAAGGAGGGGTACCCCTATCGAGGAATAACTTCGGCCCGGACTAATGTGGTGTGGTTGGCACTATAAATGGGGCTACAGGTACGAGTATCCTTGTCGTATGCTGCAGTCCCAACCATCCCCTTGGATCTTGAGCTGAAACCAGCCCACCAAGCCATTGGCCTCTGCTTAAATAATACGGCCAAGTTCCCGTCCTTCTCTACATCCCCACATCCTATCTCCAGCGGCCAACATGAATCCCGATAAGATGAGGAGAAACCTGGGCACGGCGGAAACTTTCCATCTGTTGCTCTGTTGCCCTTTACCACGACGGCCTTCCACATTCCAGATAAATCATCTGATAGATAGAGAGCTTGCCCTGCCCTTACTATACGTGGTGCAATCTTTGGCGAGTCAGGTCTCCATCGCGATATCGATAAACGATCGATACGAAGTGAGTAATGGTAATGATGGCCGTGAGGCGTTGGTACAGGAAGCTCCAGAGAAGCCTCGACATCAATCTGTCTATCTGTGCATCTGCGTATTTGCGTATCTATATGTCTCTTTCAAATCAAATATAAGTCAACTTTACTTTGTCACCTCATTTGTTTGCTTGTATTGTTTCATCTGCAGTTGGGATTTTTATTTATTTGTGGGTCAGGACCATCAGCACTGTGCCAAAGCAAGAAGCTGTGCGGTCCTCAGACGACAATATCTTTTTCAAGCTTCGCGGCCCATCAACATGGCTTCAGGCATTGTAAAACGCTTCAAGTTGGAGTCTGAGCCGGGTTCTTATTCCAATTTCAGCAATGGACTCAGATCGAACAAGGACCTTGATCCGGTCCCTTTTGAGTCAGAGGAACGGAAATGGACCTGGCCATCGCTTTTGGGCTTCTGGATTGCTGAGGCATTCAGTATTTCCATGTATCAAGTCGCTTCTTCTTCAATTACTAAGGGGTTGAGTCCTGGAATGGCAATTGGTGCCGTCCTAGTCGGTCATGTTTGTAAGTTTCGACCAATATCCACCATCCCCTATTCGGATATATCCGGCTATATTGAGTTCCAATGTTTGAAGAGTTCTTGGACATCAACATATACTTTCAAGGTCCAGCTCCCTCTAGCTCCAACAGTACTGACTCCAACAACTAGTGGTGTGCATACCTGTGATGACGAATAGTTATGTTGGATGCATCTACGGCGTCAACTTTCCTGTCCTGATGAGGTCGACCTTCGGAGTCCGGGGAGCGTACTTCGCAGTGTTTGTCCGAGGTGTCGTTGCGTGTATTTGTAGGTGTCGACTCCCCCAACACGCTAACCATACTAACCCCAGACAGGGTTCGGAACTCAAAGTTTCCAAGGAGGACAATGCATTCAAACAATGTTGACCGCAATCTGGCCCTCATTTAATCATTTCCCAAACCATATCCCATTAAGCTCGCACGTCACATCGGCTCAACTGCTATGCTTCTTCCTCTTCATCATAGTTCAAATGCCCCTCCTATGGCTACATGTCTCTAAGTTGAGATATCTCTTCATGGCAAAGACAGTTGTGATGCCAATCTTTGGCCTTACTCTCTTCATCTGGGCCCTTGTTGCTGGCATGTCAAACACTGTCCTCTTTAATAATCCTCGTCTGACATAAATACAGCAAAGGGGTTTGGACCAACCTTCTCGAAGGAAACCCATATCAAAGATGGCACTCCTGTGGCTGTGGTCTTTTTTCAATGTCTCACCACCGCCATCGGACCAAAAGCAACACTCGCCCTCAACATGCCCGATTTCACTCGCTACGCTAAATACCCCAAGCAAGTTTTCTGGACCCAGGCTGTCGGACTTTGTGTCCTCGTCACCCTTTGTGGTATCCTCGGTGTCACAGTCACGTCCGCTTGTCAAGAGATCTACGGCGTCACGACTTGGAATCCTCTGCAAGTTTCAGTTCTCTGGGAAAACCGCGCCGCTCAATTCTTCTCGGCTCTTTGCTGGATGTTTGCAGTCATTGGGACTAACATTTCCGCAAATTCTGTGTCCTTCTCTAATGACCTTTCCCTCTGGTTCCCTAGCTGGATCAATGCCAGAAGAGGTGCATATGTCTGCTGTATCATCTCTGTTGCGTCTACGCCTTGGAATATTCAGTATAGCGCCGCTTCCTTCTCAGCTTTCTTGGGCGGATATGCCATGTTTCTCGGTCCCATCGCTGGCATTATGTTATCAGGTAAGCTGCTCCTCCTAGCCGTGTGTCCTTGACTTATCTCAAGAGCTCACTTCAAGAAATGCATTATGCATATACCAACTAACTCGTCCAACAGACTTCTGGATCCTTCGTAATCGCCAATTAAACTTGTCAAGTCTGTACAGACACCCCGACATCTATTCTTTCTTCCACGGCTTCAACCTCCGTGCTTTTGCGGCCTTTATTTGCGGCATTGCGCCGAATCTGGCGGGCCTGGCGAAAGCGACGGGAAACAAGGGTGTGCCCAAGGGAGCGACTTATGTGTATAGTCTGAGCTGGCTGGTTGGTACTGTCGTCGCATTTATCGTGTACACGGCTGCGGGCAAGATCTGGCCGATGGAAGAGAAAATTGATCATGGACAAGTGATGGATGGTGTTGATAGGTCAAGCGTGAGCAATAGTGATGAGGAGGTGAAGGTGCATATGGATGATAAGGGAATGAACTCTTAGAGCTTTCTGATTGGACATGGCCGATATCGATAAATGTAGATATAGTGACTTGATCTAGAGGATAGAATAGAGCATGTACATTTTCACGTGATTGTGGGACATCTGATTGAACATCTTGAAAATGTCCCAGTATTTATAAGACAATCTCCTCCTACAGAATCGGTGAAGATCCATCTCTCGGTTCCATAGATTCTATCAATGTGCAACATGCCCTCGGATAAATTTAGGCAGTATCCGGGGTAGAAAGGGGCGCTGAGATTAAGGTAAGTCAGAGTCAGGGGCGATAAGCGAGCTGCAGGCGCTAGAACAAAGCAAAACCCTTGGCTCCATGGCAGTGCACCTTCACCAACGAACCATCCATCTAGACTGCAATCCTTCGAATTCGAGACAGTCAAAGACAGCAATCCTATTCATTTGACTGGAAGGAGCCAGCCCAGCCACACATCGGATCGTTCCCTGGTCCGTGACTCGCCAGTTGAGACTTGAAGGTCAGGTCCAGGTCCAGCCCATCAGGCGGCAGCTTTATTGGCACAGTGCTTGGATCTTTATACTGACCTCTGACCCCAAGAAGACTTCGATTTCAAGAAGTCTGAACAAATTATCTCAGTCTTGGTCTCTCGCAAGATACCTTGTAAGATCCGCTGCATTCTTGGCTTCTCCAAGACCCGTTGTTCAAGATGCCACCAAACGCTTCGGATCCCAAAGACCTCAAAATGGTCCTCAACCCCGCCAAACGACGCGCTCTCACCAGCCTCCTAGGGAGCATCGTAACGCACATGCGCAAGCAAATCGAACACACATTTGAGCCCTCGCCACTCCACGAACCAGCTCCTCTGCTCGTCAATCCAGAGAACTCACGTGACCGGCCCAAAATCGATCCCGAGGAAGAAGCACGCCAACGCCGCCTCGAAGCCCGTCTTGAGCGCTCGCTCTCTACTCCCAAACTGCGGGAGTTGAAGACAGATGCGCTGCGTTATTTCGATACTTGGGCGAATGAGGTGGCACGTGAGTTTAGGAAACTCACTGAAGGATCGGAAGATCCGCGCTCGGAGCAGAGGAGACGCGAATGGCTTGCTACGAGGAATCCGCCGCCACCTCCTTACCAACCGACTGCACCCGACTTTGTCAAGACGCCTGGTGCGGAAGCAGCAGCTTTAGCTGCAGAAGCCAGGGAGGTGGAAGAAGCGAAAGATGTCTCGTTACTACAATCGCTATATCCACCAGTAGCTACACGTCTCACTACCATCTCCAAAGATGATAGGCAATGCGTGATTAGTTGTATGGTGTTGCTGCTACTGAGTCTGGGTCATTATTCTGCTCATTCGAGAACGCTGCTGTGTTATCTGACGAGCAGTTTGGAGATGCCGATGAGTGTGCTTACGATGGAGGAAACGGAGATTGCGAAGACGTTGATGCTGGCTTCTAAGACGCTGACTGCGGATGCGGAGACGAAGAAGAGGCAGGCGGAGAATGCTTCTTCGAGGAGGTGGAAAGTCGGTCTTGCTTCTGTGGCAGGTGCGGCGCTGATTGGTGTTACGGGTGGGCTTGCTGCACCTGTTGTTGCTGGAGCTATTGGCGGGCTTATGGTTAGTTTATTCTCCCCCTATTCGAACTAGTTACAAGTCGAGGTGTTGAGTTTTCTCTTCGAGTCTATACTAATTTGTAAATAGGGAGGTGTTGGACTTGGAGGCGTAGCCTCTTTCCTCGGTATTTTTGCCATGAACGGCGCTCTCGTCGGATCTTTATTCGGCGCCTTTGGAGGGAAAATGACCGGTAAGATGGTAGATCAATACGCCAAAGAAGTCTCAGACTTCAAATTCCTCCCCGTAGCCTCAGAGTGGGGCGAACACACCACCAAACCAGAAACCGAAGAGGAATCCCGGCGTCTCCGAGTCACAATCGGCATAAACGGATGGCTAAACTCCAAGGAAGACGTGATCAAGCCCTGGAGAATCCTAGGCCAGGATAGTGAAGTGTTTGCGCTAAGGTACGAGATGGATGCGCTGATTGAACTGGGGAATTCGTTGAAGAGCATGGTTTCTTCTTATGCTTGGTCGTATGTCAAGCTTGAGATCCTCAAGCGGACGGTTCTTGCAACTCTGTGGTCCGCTCTCTGGCCTGTTTATCTGCTGAAGATGGCAACTAGCATCGACAATCCATTTGCAGTGGCACGGAACCGCTCCGAGAAGGCCGGCGAGGTGCTAGCGGACGCTCTCATCAACAAAGCGCAGGGTGAGCGCCCTGTGACCCTCATCGGATACTCGCTCGGCGCAAGAGTCATCTACTCTTGTCTGAACTCTCTCGCGGAGAGAAGGGCCTTCGGGCTCGTGGAGTCCGTCGTCTTTATCGGCGCTCCCGTCCCGTCAAACGCAGACAACTGGCGCGCAATGCGCAGCGTCGTCTCTGGGAAAATGTTCAATGTCTACTCGGAAAACGACTTCATCCTCGCTTTCATGTACCGCGCCACCTCTATCCAATTCGGCGTCGCTGGGCTGCAGGAAATAAGCAACGTGCAAGGAGTGAGCAATCTGGATCTGAGCAAGGAAGTCTCGGGACATCTACGGTATCCAGAACTAGTAGGCAAGATCTTGAAGCGGGCAGGCGTCGAGGGCGTGCTGGTCGAAGACGCGACCATCGAGATAGACGTCGCGCAGCAAGGGAGCGAAATCAAGCTGGTGGATGAAGAGGATCTGATTGATTTCGGAGACGGGAAGGAGGTGGATGATACAAAGGGGGGTTCGTTTAGCCTGGTCGAACATGCCCATGACCCTCTTCTCCACCCGGGACCAGCACCAGCATCGAGTCGTCCACCGCCAGCTTCATCCTCATCACGCTCAGCAGCTACGGCCCACGACCCCCTTTTCAACCCTGCACTCCCTCCACGTCCGGACCCGCCTAGCACACGTTCAGCACCCGCAGCCATCCCACAGCTTGCAGATACCCTATCAAACACACACACCGCTTCCCCTCCCTCCAAACCCACATCCACATCCGCACCAACCCTCCCCCAACCCCACAAACCCATCTCCATCTCCATCTCCACCTCAACCTCCACCTCCCCATCCAAAACTCAATCCACAGACTACTCATCCGACTCAGACACCGGCATCCAAATGCTAGACAACACCTCCTCAGACGATCTCCGCACTCTAGAATGCGAGCCAATCCCAGATGATCCAGAACCAGTCGAATTACCTGCTAGCCAGGGCCCTCCCTCGAAGCAGTTGTATGCATTCGAGGAGCAGAAGAGCTTGGGTAGTGCGTTTGCCTTTTCGAAGGGTGAGGGAGTTAGAAATGGAAATGGAAATGGAAGTGGAGGGGCAAGTGGTAAGGAATAGCTAGATACAAGAGCCGGGAATATTGAAGAGGAGGTATGCAGCGAATGATTAATGATGAGATGATGAAGTGAGATGGACTGAGATGGATGGGTGGAATACCCGAATATGCTTGTCTCCGTATAATGAGACGATTCATCTCAAATTCATTTCTTATTAAGGTCATGAAATACCTCTGTTCCCCTGCGCAGATACCAGATACGTGAGGATATCATATATATACCAAGTATAATATAACAATACTCGCTCCGAGATTTGCTTCGCTCACCGGTCCGTAAGCTTGGAAATAGAAAAACACACGTGCTGTCATGTGTAACAAGAACAAAATACCTTTTGATTGGGAAGAGAAGGAAGGACGTGAGTAAACGGACAGTCGATTGCTGCTGAATGCTGATAGTAGATCAAGATCCCTACTCGCGTTGCCATCTAACACATTAAGTGAGTATTTTCCATTGTCACTGCTCTCACGGGCTCAAAACTCTCACTGATACACGCAGCATATACTGAAGACCTCACCGTGTCCGCTCTTTCGAGCATCAGTTCGGGTTCTTCTACCTACTTCCAAACTCTCTAGTGGTCAAATGTAGGGGAAGGTCACAGTTACACAGCCTTTTGGCTACGCGCTCTATGCATGAAATGTCTTTCTCAATAGGTTGTCCTGTATATAATTCCTGAGCCGAGCACGTCTCTGTACCCCTAGGGAGTCAGCAGGTATCGCCTGTAGCTCGCTAGACGTTAATCACAATCATCATCATCACCATCGTCACCACATTGAGTGAGTATAGCCCAGCCCCCCTTCCGCTCAAATCTCCTCCATATCCTCCAAATCATCCACGACAGGCCACTCCCCAACCTCAACCCTCTCGGGTCTCACAAAAACCCCAAACTTCGCATCCCCCTCTTCGCCCCAATATCGCGTACCCTTCAGACTCCCATCGTTCCTCCCCACCGGCTCGTCCAGCTTGACACCGACCCAGGCGCCCGTCTGCCCGGGGATCTCCGGCACGTCTCCTACGTACATCACCACGCCCCTCTTGGCATCTTCGCCGCCGACTCTGCAGCGCTTGCCGACGGCGATGCCGCGTTCTTTGATTTCTGTCTGCAGCGCGGCGAGCTTGGCGACTTCGAGGGAGGGGGCAGAGGGGTCGAAGCGTCCGAGCTTGTTGGCTTTCTTCCAGGCGAGCACGCTGTCGGTTTTGGTGGCGTATAGGGAGGGCGGGAGTTCGTATTTTTGCACGCTGGATGGGTCGGTGTAGTTGGGGCGGGCGCCGGGGGGGCGGGTGTCGGTTACCTGTTGGTAGGCGTGTTAGTTTTGGGCAATGGCATTTGAAAGGTGATGGAGAAGAGTGATCGGAATGCTAAACATAAAACAAGGAGAAAGTGTCTTGGCAGGGATGTATTGCCGCCTTGCCGTGTTGCCAAGGCTACGGAAGCGTTGGGCGATGTTTACAGAGCTTCGAAGACATGATGTCTTCTAAACCAAGTGATAATTTGTCACGAGGTGTGGAAGATGATTGAGTTTCTAATAAATATGATGACGAGCCTAGTCGTCTCATACCTACCGGCTCAGCTAATGAGCATCCGCGGAATCAAAGGTACAAGGAGTGTCTAAAAGGAGTGACAACATATAAGATCTGCAACATGCAGAAGCCAATCGGATTGAAAAGAGTAAACACTACAGCAGTGTACCTTGACAGTCTCATTGTGAGGCCACGTCTCGCACCCCGAGCTTGACGGCGGGGTAGATCAAATATCCAAATCTGCAGCTATAGTGATAGCAGGCTGATGCATTCCTTCATGGCTAATCTCAACTACAGATGCCGCTTTAGATCTCCGCTTGACAGGAAGATGGCATATATATTTCGAAGCAGTTATAGAACAACATTCTCGAGCTTTCGAATAAACGAAGCAATAAAAAAAAATACCTGTTCACCTCGCCTCCATTCTGCATGCCATATTGCGACTAGAAGATCGCTTTGTTGTCTTGTAGAAAAGTAAACACTCGCCTTGATATCAAGTGCATTTGATATGGTGCTTGTGCTTACTTCTAGATCAAAGCTGCATCGGGGCCCCAGCCAGCAAGAGAATCGTCCACTTGATGACGTCCATTTCTTCGATACTTCGTAGCAATCCAATATGTCAAAGAAGGCCTTCAACATGATCGCATCACTTGATACATCGGCGTAAACGCTTCCTTGAAGCCGTCAAACGTTTTAAGTACAGAAGTTTCGCCAAAAGCAATCAACCATCAAAACAAAGATAGATGCAATGAAACCACGTTTTTACTCACGTGAATCTCAGCATATGGTGCCAAAGGGAAGACACCCAACTGGGTATTTTCCTCGTCCGCAGCCTCTATAGGCACGGATTGGTGGCTTCCGAGCTTCAATACAAGCTTCTGCGACAAAGGCGGGATGCCTGTGACAGGCTCCAGCTTCGCCTTGAGTTGCCCAATTGTCCATGAGGGCGTAATACGGCGCTCCGAGGAGGAATTCTCGGAGGTGACTTGCAGCGGGATGTCGCCGGCGGTTTGCATACTCATCGTGAATATGTGAGAGATGGAAATGAGGCTTGGTATGATACTGCTAGGGGCGGATGAGGCGTCTTGTTGTGGAATCGATTGCGAGCTGAAGCTGAACTTGATAATAGAGATATTATCAGCATTCGCCGGCTGTGCCTCCAAAGATGCGGACTTACTTCTTGTCTTGTCGATGCGTGCGAGCGAAACAAGTCGGATGCAAGTAAGGGAGATGGTGTCTGATGTGCAAGATGCGAGGCTGAACAAGGCTTGTTGATGCCTCTTTGGTGTGTACCCCATTTTGCGAAAAGGTCCGGAAAGCTACTAGCGCGAGCCAATCCCAACCTCAGATGCCCCAATTTTCGACAACAGCAGTAAAGTAGACATAAGAAACATCAGATACATGTTTTTGCGGTTATCATATCATAGAGAAATCATCACGATGGCCCAAACGAGAGATCTCTATGAGACGACCTCCAACAGTTTCAAAAACGGTTGCATCAGCCACACTGTCTGAAGCGCCACAAGACATCTCTCGTTATCGAATACTGTAACACCAACAGCCGTACATACAACAACTGTACAACGAACGGCATTCCTTGTATCGTATGTCTCAACGCAGAGAATGCGGAACCGTTACTTGCCATGTTGGTTCTGTCCTTCCCATCTCGTCAAACTCTCCTTTCCTCATGCACTTGGAGCATCAGGAGAAGCTACAAAATGTCGTTGTCAAGAGATACAGTACTTTGGAAAGGCTGTTCCTGAATATCCACATGTCGAGGCAGTTTCACATTCGCCGCTCAGACACCGCAAGATCTCTCGTCCCAATTGGCCCATCGCCCGTTTGCAGATCAGCCGCAGAGGGTCTTCAATTGGACCGACGGGATGGGGCATAATAATGCAATTGTTCGTCGTGGCTCCTCTCCTCGAAACCGCTTGCTGGAGAGGTCGGATACAATTGCGTCCAGGTGCGCCTTGCAACCTTGAATCTTGCATTTCGCAACGCTGGTTTCCAGAAAAGGAACCTGCCTCACCGCTCAAACAAGCCATGGAGAAGGGTATCTCTGAGGGAGACGGCCGCCTCCAGCTGTTGAGCACGCTGATCCACATGCCTGAAGCCTTATGGCGCCTAAGAGCTGGCTCTGCTCTATCTTTTCCTGTTATGTTTCTGGTATGATTTATTATGACTTTACATAAGTTGGGCACCTATGGTTCTACTCGGTATCGATGGCTTTCAATCTGCCTCCAACATGGGTTAGTAGCTCTCATGGCATAATCTCGGCTACGTTCCGAACGACACTTGTTCTGCGTGCCCTAAAGGAACACGAGATCTGCCGTCCAAATCCTACCAACGAATACATTACGAATTTATGAAACCAGTCAACAAGTGCCATTGTAGGCGACAACAAACGGATGAATAAGTACCACGGCATCTGGCAGGTTGTACAGACATGCACTGCAGATAACCATGAGGCCATGCTTTCTTTGTTTGACATCGTTCCCGGGTCGTGGAGAAGCAGTTGTGGCAGGGGCCATCTCCAATAACACGGTCCTGCTAATGCACGGCATCAAGGCCTAAACTAGGCCGTGCCACAAACCCGTACGGACTGTACCGCCTGGTGTGGTCGCATTTTGTGAGCTCGACCGCGGCTATAGCGAAAACAAAATGCATCAGGCCCGCATCATTTGAAGCAAGAACATACATGGATCGGATCGGACCTAAGGCTAAGTATGGCCCTGCCAAGAAAGCTTTTCTTTCTTTTTACTGAATTGTCATGTTTCCAGCAAAGTACTAGTACTTTACTGGGGGCGCTGCTCACAGATGCCCCGCTTTAGCGTTTAAGGTTCTCGCAAGAGATCTCTATATCCATGGATCCCTTGTTTGAAAACTCAAATCTTCCATCGTCAACAGCTCTGACTGGCGTCTCTTACACCGCCAGATGTGTGGTCCCGCAGTCAGATTCAGCAGAACAATGAACGAAAAATGGCAATTGTTCCATTGATGCTGGTAGGCAGATTTCCCCATATGCAAACGGAGAATTATTTTCTTGGAATTGAACCCAAGTACAACGCAGAGTCATTTTGCTTTTGTTTAGGCATCAAAACCCGAGCTATACTCGGCAATGCTACCCTTGGAAGCGTTTTATTTGAGCCTGCAAGTCACCAAAAGATGGCTTAACAACGTGCTCGCTGGTAGGCCACTTAAATAGCGAAGATCATGGTTCATGACGGCCCCTCCATGAGCTTCTGCAAGCCATAGGGATCCTACACCTTGATCCTTGATAACAATGGAGTAGCTATCCTTGCAAACTTGACCGCCAGTTGGTGGTTCTAGCCCAGCAATCCAGGATCTGAAGTGTTTCGTTGTTATGCTGAGTGGGCAGATGGACTCCGTGAACAAGATTCATCTCAAAGACTGGTCAATCAACAAGAACACTATGATAATGGGTGCAGTGTGTGAGTTCAAATGACGCACAGACATACGCCCCAAACAGTCTCGAGTAGCCGCACAGGAGTCTGTGATTATATAAGAGTTTCAACACCGCCACAACGGGTTTCAACCGAGTCTGTCGTCGCCTATACAGTACTGCGCCTTACTAACAGAGCCCCTGAGAACAATGGCAAGCATCAAGCATCATTATGCGTGCCGTACGGAGTATTTATGTTCCTGTTCATGCATGAATTCGTGGCCAGGCCCTAGCAACCTTTCCTCCACACTAGCTGTATCCCTGCGGCCTCCCCCACCATGAAGAGCACACTCTATCTGCATCGCGCATCTTCCCGAGGCCGTCCAACTCATAACCATGTACCGGTATGGAGATCATGAGTTCGAGCAAGTTCCTGGCTCATTGAAGCTTGTCAAAACAAAGCTAGACGTATTGTTCCGTTGGCGCTGGGTTTTCTCATCTACTCACGTCTCAACTTTCTGCGATTGGCTGAATGATAGACTTCTTGCTGCCAATCGACTTGATACCTGTGAAGATCTAGCAAGCCACGCATTCGATCTCTTAAGACCCTGAAATAGGAACCCTCCCCTCGTCGGAAGCGGCCCAAATCGTCTCAAGATCTTCCTACTGCGAATACACCCGGACGATTGAGTTGAATACTACGACTGTTTCACGTCGATAACTCAGATCTCACGCATTGCAACTAATATACTAGTACTTTCGTCCTTGTTGGCATCCAGAATTTTCCTCAACTTGGGATAGATTGATATTCAACCGCAACGCTTGTTCACGCTGGCTTCCTATTGACAGGAGGAGTTCTACATTGGAGAACTTACACCGCAAACATATCCCCATAGACCGTGCTATCCATTTCGCACATGATTCCGTCAGCCTTGACGGCATCGACGACTCCAGACCGTCACCGTGGATATCTCCCTCCTCCTCAAGGCTCCGGATTCAAATGAGTCTTCACCATCACCAACAGGCAGAAACCACACGCGATCATCTTCTATCCCATCATCGGGTATAGAGGAGGGTGCTGCATATGCACTTGCGAACCCCGGCGCAGGGAGTGGCAAACGCAGCATGCCTCCCCATCCGTCAGAGTCTCCTGCTAAGAAGCAGAGCAAGTGGACCGCAGAAGAGGATGCTTTGATCATTGATCTAAGAGGAGGTGGAATGAAGTGGGAAGACATTTCCAAGAGACTTCCGGGACGCAGCGCAATTAGCTGCCGGTTGCATTACCAGAACTACCTGGAAAGACGGAGTGAATGGGATGAAGAACGGAAGAACAAGCTCGCGAGACTTTACGAGAGGTAGTGCCCTAAAAACACCTTGAATCTGTCCCCCTCCCCTTTCAACAGATGCGGTTCTTCGGAAAGACGGCACTAACCTTCACTACCAGGTTCAAGCCAGAAATGTGGTCAAAAGTCGCCGAAGAGATGGCAATACCATGGCGCGCAGCAGAGGCAATGCACTGGCAGCTCGGCGAAGCAGACATGGCTCGTCGTGCCGGGGTTGTACCCTTCTCTCTCTCCAGCGTCACTCTTGACGCGCCACCACCAGGGCACCGATTGACGCCCCCTCACGGCCACTCACACTCACAATCCTACTCGGGAGCAGCCAGCGCCGGATCATCCAATTCCAGATTCGGCCGACCAAGCACTGCACAAGGTGCACCGAGCAGCGAAAGAACTTCATCTCGAACGATTGCAGCGCGAAGAGAAAGCACGCCGAGGTCGGTGCTGCCTCCGAGTCCGAGCGAAGGGCTTGCTTTGGCTGCTATTGGGAGTGGAATGGCCATGGGCAGAGGTGGAGGTGGGGGTCAGATGCTTCCTGGTGTTGCGGAGATGACGACGGGTGCTAGTCCGTACAATGCGCCTGCGTATGCGATGTCGATGCCCATGAGTGGAGGATACTCGAGCCCACAGCAGATGGTGCCTGGAGTAAATTGGATGCCTCCCAGGACCGAGAGCAAGAGGAGAGGAAGCCCGGAAATGGGTCCAAGGGAGACGAATCGGCGAAGACAGTGAGGATTTGGCTTGATGATCATACCTCTCGAGAAGTTGTTTGAAATGATTGAATGGGAGATGGATAGATCGGTTGAGAACAAGCATTTGGTGTTTGGGCTTCGAGCATGAGTATGGGTATGGGTATGGGTATATGAAATTTGCACGGCATGGCTTGCACGAGATGAGAGACGTACTTGATGACTTGCATAAGATGGCATGGGTGCTGGAAAAAGATATTTTTGGTTGCCTTCTTGATTGTATTAGGATATTTGCACTGTATCATTAGATCGTCATGTGGATCTGATAATGGTCCCAAAGACTTGAGCGTTACACGCGACAAGGTTATCAAACAATCTCAGCTGATGGATCCTCGACGTTGATTCCCAATCAAAGATTGGGTTGTTACCAAATCTGGGTGCCTATGGTTGAAGCGGCTGGCAAAGGCTAGCAGAAGGGATACTTCCCGGAGCATACGAATCAGCCGGTTATTGCTTACCACAAAAAAACCAACAATCCATATTTCAACCAGCCTTGGGGGCATACTTGCTCCCAATTTTCCATCGTTATTCTTTCAACGGTCTCCGACAAATAGCCCACCAATTATCCTTCTCATACCCCGATTCGACAACCTCCCCTCCAACATCTACAACATCCTCCTCCAACTCCCCTTTCCGGTAAAGATGATAGAACCTCTGAAACGTCTTCTCCGTCTCCCCAGCCTCCCCCACATCCTTCTTACTACGCTTCATAACCCACGGAACCATA
>QGMI01000902.1:0-16278 GCA_007821535.1 Lachnellula occidentalis | reverse complement strand
GAAGGTATAGATTAATTAAGGAAAGAGAGGAAGACTAAAGTAGAAAAGCTATTTAAGTCTCCTCTTGCTAACTAGCTATACTTTAAGCAAGTTTCCTCTTTACTATCTAGCTATACTTATAGTAGTATATTAATTCAACATATATCTTATATTCTTTAATATTATTATAAGTAGTAATAACTTAGTCTTAAAGAGTATTTTTACTTTAGTAATTAAAAGCTTTATATGCTTAGATCTTTACTAATTAATTAAAGAGCATCTATAAATACTCTAGTATATCTTTATTATTACTAGCTAGCTCTTATATAATACTTAGAAGTAACATACTATGCTATTCTACTATATATCGCTAGCGATTCTCTAGTATCTCAAATTCCTCTTATATATACTTTATAAGAGAGTGAAAGTTTAACTGCTTTCTAGTAAGAGTATTATAGTAGAATTCTAATATATTATCTTTTAGCATAATTAAGAAAGTATAGTAATATAGATAAGAGAAGAAATTTATATTAGTATAATTCTTAAAAAAGATCTTAATCTTAAGGCTAAGTATGTCATATACTTTACTATTATACTTCTACTTCTTATTATAGTATAGCTTTAATAAATTGATTATCTACTTTATAATAATCTTATTATTTAGTATTAAAGGTACTATACTTCTATATTTTAAGTCTCTTTACTAGGAAGTAGAAAGAATTAGTAGTATATCTTACTTAAAGTTATTACGATTGCTACTATTTCTAGTACTACTAGTATTTTTATGATTACTATAATTGCTATTACTTTTTGATTTATTACAATTTAGGAACTTATAGTACTCTAGGGAATAGAAAGCATATTAAGCTTAATCTTATCTAAATATAGTAGCTAGATCCTCTTTATACTAGACTACTCTAAATTGCAAGTTGATAAAATGAGATATTTTTACTTTATACCTTATTTTATTAGTAAATAATACTTTAAGTCTTACTACCTCTTTAAGGTTCTTACCTCTTAGATTATCAATCTCTTATTAAAAAGAAAGGTTATCTTTATACGCCTTTCTAACCTAATTAATAATAATAGGCGTTATATTAAACCTTTAAAGATTAGGCTTATTAGGCTTTTCTATACTATTAGGCCTATTAGGCCTCTTATTCCCCTTAAGGATATCTTTCTCTTAAGTATATAAACGTCTTTAGACTTATTCTTAGACTACTATTAAAATGCCTAATCTATATAGAAGTTTCTTTATAGTTAGAAGTTTTAGCAATATCTATTAGAAAGGTTAATATAATAAGAAAGATATAGAAGTAAAGTTTTCTTTATACTTTAGGTTTATATAAAAGTAGAAGTATATACTATTTCATAGCTATATTATTACATCTTCCTTAATCTATTAATATCTCCTTTCTTCTATTAAGACATCTATTAGAGTATCTTATATATCTCCTTCTTTACTTATAAAGACCTTATTTTTTTATAGGTTACTTTATAAAGTTAAGATATTATTTTTATTATAATTAATAAATGTTTCTACCTTTTATCCTTTAAAATAAGTTTAAAAGAATTCTTATAATGCCTTATCTTTCTATTATTTTATTAAGTAGAGGCATATATAGTAGATAAGAAAGCTATTAAGTATAATATAGTCGATATTATTAATATTAGAGATATCTATTAGTTATTCTTATATCTTCTCATCTACCTTATAAGCGTATTTTAGTAGAATTGAGATTATAATAGATTAGCCTTAATAAGGTTTTCTTTAAAGTAGCTAAGCTTTTAAACCTAGTATTAAAGCTTATAAATAAATAGAAAGCATACTCTTAAAGCTTAAGGCTCTACTTTCTCTACTATCGTTAGTACTATTATTATTACTTAATTTGACTATTATTTCTTTAGGTATTTTAGACCTAAAAGAGGTAAATTTAAGGTAGAAAATTTAAAGGTTTTTAAGAGAGAAGTAGAAGCTTATATAGCTTTAGAAGTATATTACTTTCTAATAAAACGTTCCTTTATTATAGTTAGTTAGTTTAGGAATAGCTACTTTATTATTTTAGTTAGTTAGTCTAAGAGCTTATAAAGTAAGTTGTTTTATATAATAGATATAGCTCTATTAACTAGTTAGTTAGTATATAAGAGCTCTTAAACTTCTAGATAATAATATCTATAAACTTCTCTATACTTAGTTAGTTAAGGCTAGAAGAGTATATAGATATTATTATTATAATTATTTTAGTTAGTTAGTCTAGTACTATTCTTTATCTCTTCTAGTTAAAACCTTACTATTCTATAGCTATCTCTTATAAGATGAACTACTAATTAGTATTAGTATCTTAGGTATTAGATAATTAATTACTTATTATTATATAGTAAGACTAATTTAGTATTCTAGTTAATATTGCTTAGTATTCTAAGTAGAGGTTATAGGAGCGAAAAGGTTTTACACTCTTCGCTGACTAAGCTACGCGATGTCATGTGACTAGATCACATGACCTACAATACCTCCAATACCCTATATCCCGACACATAGGCCGTAGGCCTATCATAATATATTTTATTAATAAGATCTTAATTGCTTTTAGGAATAATAGGACGATCTGATTAGTAGGCCTTAAATAAGATTACTAGATTAGGATACTTAAATAGTATATGTTTTATATAATCTATTACTTTCATATAATTAAAAGGAACTAGCCTGATATCTATAAAAGTATAGTATATAGTTATAGGCTTAAGAGTATTATCCTAGATCTCTTCTAGATTATATAAGAGATTAGGAATGCTATATATAGTATTCCTAGTATAGAGAGCCTTCTTTATTACCTTCTAGTAGAAGTACTTAGTCTACTAGAAGGGCTTCTGATTATAGAATTATATAAAGTAGGTCAGATGACTAGGGAATTAGACTAAAAGTATATAATTTTTGGCATATTTATTAATAAATCGATTAGAAATATAGGATGAATACCTATTAATAAATTATCTTCTAGGGCCTTTTAGTCGGTCTAGTACTACTATACTAGATAAAGTAATCTAGCTAATATAGGCCGATTTCTTTATTAGTAAATCCTAATTTAGTAGTAAAAATAAGCTTATTACCTTTCTATATCATAGGATTAAACTACTAGCCTATAGTATATTGCCCCTAGTATATAATATATAGCGGAATAGTTAGTCTACTAGTAGATAAGCTTTTAATTATTATTATATTCTTCTAATTATTTAGGGAATTAGTAAAAATAGAGCTAGCTTTCTCTAGGATCTATACTTCTTTCTTCTTATATATTCCAGCCTAAATCCCCTACTTGTCTATATTCTATATATCCTTATCTCTTACTTTATACTAGACCTTTAGTATATAAACCTTATTAAACTATTCTTATATAATTATAAGATCTTAAGTATTAAGTCTTTTAGTATCTATAGTCTTTATTCTAGCCTTCCTTTTACTAGCTATATAGTTCTTAAAAAACTATCTATACTATTCGTCTAAGAGTCTAGCCCGATTCGGATTTTGCTAGTAGATAATAAACTAAATAGCGCTCTTAATCATCGGACGAGTAGTATAGAGCCTTACTATATATTAGTAATTAATATAGTAGTAGATAGCTCTTTTTAAGCTTTATTTATAAGCCTTTAACCCTTCTTATAGTCTGAATATATACTTCTTCCTAGTTCTTTTAAGTGATTTGTAAGCGTCTAGTAGCTTATATAGAAGTGCCTTATAACTTCTACTTTTTTAATAGTTGGATTTAAGATATAATAAGTAACTGCCTATTATATATCTTCTAGATTATAATTTCTATTTGCTCGTAGGGTAGACATCTTTAAGGGGTTTGCTTAGTAACTTGTTAAGTGAATAATTTTAAGTGTGAAGTGCATATAAAACCATAACAGGGGGTAAGTCACTGTGGGTCACGTGTAAAGTGCTCACCCCGCTTTGGTGCTCACCTCGAATTGCCCAACCACCACCGAAGGGGGGTCGGGGGGGGCGAGTGGGGGGCGGCCTCAGGCCAACGGGTATGTCAATCCGCCCCCCGCCGTAGCCACAACCCACAACTCCCCACTTGCAACATGTCTTCGACATAAAGCCATTGTCAGTACAATCTACGAAGTATCTAATTGCCAGACAAAGGCCTGACTTTTTAGGGTCGAGGCACGGCCCTACAAGTCAGGGGTGTGCTCTGGCAATTACTCTATCTTCTTCGCGAACGCATAACACGCAGCCATATCACTCTGCGTAGCTAATATAGATCAAGGCCCCACCCCTCCGGCTCCTGCCTCGTCCTCGAAACCGTTTACCTCGAAATCCCCACCAGCTCTGGACGACGACGATGTCGCACAGCGGCAGATGCAGCCACGATCCGGCGTTCTAACTGTTACTCTGCACAAAGCTGTCGACATCTCCCTCCCGGAGAAATATAAGCAACTACTCGAGGCGCGACCAACAACCACCGTATTCAACATCCTTTCATTCACTAAACATGTCCAAGGCAATTCGAAAGTCACCTCGCCCCAGACGAAAACCGCTTCGAAAACCGAAGCCATATCTAGCGCCTCGAAGCGCCCTGTCTCCATGCTCAGACCAGACCTTTCCTCTGTTTTCAAAACTTCCAAACGAATTAAGAACTCATATCTGGCGCTTCGCAACTGATCGTCGCCATCGGGTCATTCAGCTATGCTATGACACAATTGCACGAGAATGGAAGGCTTCTGAAGCCGGTCGTGCTGGACTTCCATCCATTATTGGCGTTTGCAAGGAAGCACGAGTAGAGGCACTGAGGTGTTACACCAGAGTTTTTGATACTCTCTGCGATTTGCAGGAGGACACTATCTACATCAGTGACCAGATATTCACTTTACGGAAACATCGCAGTGTTCTTTTAGAGATGGGATGTATGAAGCTCTTCAAGCATGTAGCTTTTTCTGCAGAAGTTTTTGAAAGCTTAGCAGAACTCCATCAGGAGCGCCCGACGCTGTGTGAATCACCGGCTGCGCTTCTTCGGGGTTTCGATAAATTGGAACACTTCTCTATCGTTATATCCGATGAGGGATTCTTCCTCGACAATGGCTTCCTACGAGATAATGTTTCAAGCGACGATGACGAAGAAGAGCTGGATTTGGACGATGACGAATCTTTGAAGCAGATGCTGGCCGTGGGGCACTTTTCATCAAGAGACAACATACACTTTGAGAGTGCATATCCGAGCGACCAAAATTGGACATATTTCGAGAATCATAAGACATTCTGTGCTAGATCTTTGAGGAAAGAACAGCTCGAGCATAGTAATTGGATCCGTCCAAGGATCGGGGTTTTGGAAGTGTGCAATGGTTTGAGCCAAATTGGCGATTTCTATCAATGGGTACACTTCAGAGGTGATTATTCAGGGGACATCAAGGAGCAAGAACTTAAGGATGAATAATTGGATTGTGAGACTGGGAAACGGAGAGCTCGAAAGACATCATTGGTGTTGCGGGGTGATTTCAAACTACGGCGAGTCCACAAAACAGTACGACCTTGGTCAAATTTACAGGCCTTGGGCGTTTGCCCAGATGTGCTAGTGCAACGTCGCCTAGTGTTTGGTATACACCATTACAAACAGGTATCATCTTTGGCCTGTTAATTTGGTAGGGACTCGAGCGATATTGATGCTTGAATTTCTAGTCGAAATTGGTCATCCAACAAATTGGGATTTTCGATACGCATTTCAGTCCTATTCCATTCAGACACGCATCCTGCGTCGAAGCCAATGCAGGTTCTATTTGAGTCCTTTTTCTTTCTTGGTGACTGTACGTTGCGTTTTTGGGGGCAATTGAGGTCGTTCGATCAGGAGGTGGATTGCCACATTTCTCAACTTCAGCCTAAACGTGAGCTCCCAGCGTGTTCTAGTATCCATAACAATACTGTCTTGCAAACTCATAGGGGCTTCGGAGATACTATGATGGATATCACGTCTACGTCGAGTCTCACCGTTTGCGTGGAGGTGGCTTAGGAAAGTAGGGGGAAGGAACAGGAGGTGAGAAGGAAGTGGAAGGCATTTACGCCGAAAGAGCGCTGACCTGCACTCCGAAGTCCAACTTGGCGGCTAGAAGTCGGTTCTTACAAACCGTTTCTTTCGCTGAAGCCTGCACACCCGGGAATACGGTCCGAATACCAAGCTGTGCCGTACAGCAATTGGCAATCCCACGGGCTGTAACAAATAGTATCGTGAATCCCTATTACCTATCAGAAATAAAAGACGCCAACCAGTCAGTTCGTCCCCAAGGCTTGAAATCCAGTCATACGGAGTATATCTATACCGAGCGGAGACTGAATTGGTCTGGGAGCTTAGAGGCGTCGCTGGAAGAAGGTCGACATCACGGATACGGAGTTTACTTCTTGGCGCATTGTATTCCGAGATGACTCACGCTGTAACTGTTTCCTTGTACCCAAAAGGCGCAGTTTCCGCATTTTTTGTCATTATGTTTTTGCAAAGTTTTATATATCATTCGACCTCGAAGCCTCACAGAGATTCTTGAGTTTCTGCTTATACATTTGTCACGACCCAGTATTACGCAGCGTATTCAAAATGTCACTCACAGTAAATGGACAAACCACCACAAAGGCAAAACCATCCTCAACTTCCAAGTCACCAATCATAATCCGACAAGCTCGTCTGTGGGAAGGATATCAAATTGGTAAAATTGCATCCATAACATACTATGACACGCCTCTCGTCAATTTCCTTTCTCCGTACCGCGCAAAGTACCCAGCAGACTATGTTCGTACTTATAGCGAGCGATCGCAGGCGCGATTGTTCAACCCGCGATCTCTATCATTCGTCGCCTGCGAAGCCAGCAATCCTTCTCATGTCATTGGATATGCGCAATTTCTCCGACTCGGTGACGATGGGGGAGCCAAAAGGCATCTTGCTAGTCGGAAGAGCCTTTGGTTATGGGCTTTGAGTTGGTTGTTTTGGGCTTATTGCAAGGTTCTGGGGCTAACAATTGGAGATAAGTCGGCTGATCCAAAAGCAGTCGCTGAATTTTTGTCGTTGGTGGCCTCAGACGACGACAAGTATTGGAAGGGGGTACCAGAGAGGAAGAACAGGTGGCATGCGGCGAGTGTGGTTGTTGGGAAAGAGTTTCAAGGGAGGGGTGTTGGTAAGCGGTTGATGGCTGAGGTTATCAGGAGGGCAGAGAGCGAGGGCGTCTGTGTTGGGCTGGAAGCAAGTGGTCCCGGAGAGCACCTGTATAGGAGTGTGGGGTTTCAGTTGCTAGGAAGGTTCAGTGAACGCAGCCAGGTGATTGATCAAGGGTCAGCTGGTATAGTTGGTGGAGTTATGATGTGGAGTCCTTCATCGTGGGCGCCGGAGCAGAGTCATCAGAAGGAGTGAAAGAAAGCCTCGAGAAAGAGGGACCTCGAGAATCTCGGTTTGAAGCACGCTTGCTGTGGGGTATTTTGACGCTTTAGATTTTGAGAAGTTTTGGGAGTCTACGGACATGAATACAATTGCGAAGCTGAAGGGACCGCAAAGCGTGGCTTAATAGATCGTTGTAGACCTTAGATGCTTTGCATCGTCAAAGTAAAACTCGATCGTCAAATATTCTACACATGGATAGTCCAACAATTTAGAGGCTCTTTTACTCTCTAATCGCTTTTGGGCACGCGTCGTTTCCCGTCTTTATTTGCTTATACTGTTCGTTCCTCTTTGATGTTTATCGTTAACCTTTCCACTACGTTCTCTGCTATTATTAACGTGCGAGTTGTTCTCGTTTCGGTTGATCAATCAGGCGACCCGTTTCTCAACCTTGGGCGGACTTGAGGCACTTCGTTTTGATCTAAGTCTTTGATGCCACTTGTACTGAAATACTGTAGCGCTAACTAAAACATATCATATAGCATATCTGAATGTCGATCAGGTATAGGAGAGGATAAGTATTGACCAATCTCGTGCTATTTATTGTAAGCAATAGTTCGCTGGGAGGCGGGGGTATTGTCAAGTTGGGCTCAGGGGCTCAAGCGAAGTATCGTACCCCACATACTCAGGCCGTTCCCGATCACTTGTTACTCGAGTCAAGAAGCTCCAGAATGGTGTGCAAATGTTATTACTGTACTATACGAGCAGTCTCGAGAGCGAACACGAAGACTATATCGACCATCCACAACCCCCACGTTCTCATGATTCATGCAAAAGCCACCCCTCAAGTCCTTCAAAGCTCATACAAAAAACGACCCATGCGGTGCCCTCCTACACTTATAATCCTCTAGCAGACAACCCCTTCAGCTTCTCCAGTTCAGCAGACAATTCCTGGTTCTCCTTCTCAAGTGAGCTGATCAGCGTGTTGTGCTCCTGCAACTCCGCAATCTTGGCTTTGTCTCCCTTTCTACCCTGAGTGAGTGCGCTGATCTGGTCTTGATCACGTTGATGCATTCTCTGGAGTCTAGCAATCTCCATCTCCTCTGCTCGTTGGTCCACGAGCAGAGGCTTGATAGATGATTGACCTGTCGTGTTCTTCGACATTCCGATGTCCGAACTGGTAGACTGGTGTGGTGGTGGTTCTGCTTGTTGGATTTTCTCCTTCAATTCCATAGGTTCGGAAACATGCTCGGCAGATTGTTTGGTCGGAGTGGTCAAGTCCACAGTTTCGGATACATGCTCGACGGACTGTTTGATCGGAGTCTTTGATTCCACAAGCTCGGAAACCTGCTCAGCGGACTGTTGGGTTGGATTCTTCATCTCATCCTCGTTTAGCTCCCGTAGTGTCTTTGCCGATTTGAGTCTCGCAAGACGCCTATCCGAGATTTCCTTCAAAGTTTGATGTTCCGCGTCAAGCTCTTCGTATTTTGCCCTGAGTATTTCGAAGTCGGCCTCGAGCTTATTCTCTCTTTCGATACCTTCCGAGAGATTTTTCACCAGATCCTCGATACTATCCTGGTTCACTTCCCTCAACTTTTCCAACTGCGAGATCTGTCCCATGTAATCTTTCTGGAGCTTGTTGATGTCAGCGGTGTGACGAGCGGAGGCTTGCTTGAACCTTTCGATAGTCTCCAGGTCTTGCTTTTGAGATTTCTTGAGTTCCGCGAGTTGGTTCTCGTAGCCCGCTCGGATTTCTTGAATTTTGGCGGAATGCACAACTTTGCTGTCATTAAAGTTCTTGATGGACGTCTGCTGATCACTTTTCCGAAGCGCCCTCAGAGTATCCATTTGATTCTTGTGGGTCTTGCCAATTCTCTCAATCTCGGCGGTCTGGTTTGCAGAATGTTGCTCCAGTTCGCGCATGGCGAGCTGATCTTCTTCATTGAGCTTCTCGAGAGCCACGATTTGACCTTTGTGCCACTCATCAAGCTTGTCGAAGTTCTCGGCGTGTTGGTTGAATTGCTCGGTTATGTTCTTAATCCCAGACCGGAAAGAATCAGCGAGGACTACACCCGTGTTTACTGATTTGCTGAAAGCGGGCGTTCGAACGGCGACAATCTCGCAATCATTATCGTCGTTCTTGTCGTGCTTGTCGCTCTTGTCGTTGTCGCTCTTGCGGTACGAGATGTTGTAAGTTAACAGAGGATGAACGGTGTCGGTGGCCGGCCCTGCTCTGATTCTCTTGGAGGACTCTGGGGGTGTTCCGCTGGTATTTGTTGCCATATTTGCCTACTGAAAGTTAGTATCAGTCTTGTATCACGGAGTTTCTTTGACGTACGAATTTCCTCTTCAGTGAATCGGTGAAGCTCCGCTCCTGGTCATCCATGACGTGTCGGCCAATATTGGAATTTCCAGGCTTGAATGGGAGACCGGTCGTTGTTCCAACTTCACCATGATCTCCGGAGGCTTGGAGGCCATTATGGGAAGCCATGGAAGGAGCTGAAACCCCTAAGGCCTGATGGTTTGCAGTTGCACCTTGGGCAGAACCCTGTGTGGAATCCTTCAGACCGGATTGAATGGCGAGTTGCTTCTTCCCAGCAACAGCCAAATGCAAATTCAATGCCCTTTTACCGGGTAATTCTAGGCCGCAATTGCAAATATTGCCTTCGCAAGTGACCTTTTTCTTTTCTCGGCTCTTCTCTCGCTGAATGTGAAGAGCAAGCCTATCGCAACGAATTAGCATTGTAGAATTAAAGTGCTTGTAGAGAGCCAAGGAGCCTCGGAACCACCTCGAGAACCGACATGTGGGCCCATGAAACATATTCCACTTCTTCACCTTCCATAGAGGAAAACAGCGCTTTTGTATGAGAATAAGCCTACCAGATAGCGTTGGGAAAGGAAATGTTTCCACAGGGACAAAGGTGGTGGTTGCAAATAAAAGGTGTGTTGAGACGTGTCGAGCCTAAGCAATGTCTTTCATGCCTCTTCTTACTCTCGATATTAGCCTGAGATTTCCCACAGCCTGGCCAGGAGCAAACGAGCCCCGAAATGGGGACATAGGGGATATAGGGGACACCTGGTGCACTGCCACCATGCGGGGGTCCTTGCGCTTGATGCCGGTCAGAGGGTGGCGTAGATAAGCTCGAGCTCTGAACCTGTCTTAGGTTGCGTTCTTTGGACAGAGTATCTTGTCCGTGGGCCGCGTTTGGCGTGCTATCGGGCTGCCTCATAATGGCGACTACACCGCGTAGGTTTTTTGTTCTTGGTGCGGATATGTAAAGTGGTGGTTGAAGAAGGATGTTATATCAACCCCAAAGGCAAACTTTTCCATATTGAATAAATGCGTCATCCACCCTCTTCTTTTTCTAAACCAATGTGAATATCTATGGGCCCCCTTTCCTGAAAAGGGTAAGCGGTGAAAAGGTCAATGGTAATTCACCAATTCACCATCAGGGAGTTGACTTTGAGGTCGGTCAGATGTGCACACTCGCGAGAATCAAAAAGTGAATTGGTTTGCCAGGTCACCGCTAGCTGTCAGACCAGGCTTAGCAGTCTTACATTCCTTTGCTGTTTGCATCTCAGGCACTTTGTACTATGTTATCCGAATGTTGACGGCACAATGTTGGGGATTAGGTAAACACTCAGCCCTGGAGATGGTGAAGATGGGGAGTTAGGTGTCATCTATATTTCAGATATCGATCAATGCATGCAAAGCGCTGTTTGCTCCATCGCGTTTTCTTGCGCTTCTTCCGAGTCGGTATTTGAACACACTGCCTAAACTTGCCACCAGCGTCTAATTTAACTTCCACAAGAGCTTTGATTTTACCAGGACTGAGTGACTGGGCTACTGTCACCCTGCGCCACGTGAAGGCAACTCTCACGGAAGGCTCCCTAAGTCCAGCCAAAATCACTAGAAGTCAGTAGATTAAGCAGATAATCAAATTTGCAAGACTACGTTACCAATCCAGAGCTGCCTTACAACTCATGCAGACTAAGGGTAGACAATGCACAATGGGCAGCATCGAACATCTTGCCTGTGAGCCAGCTGAAACCGGACACTAAATCTGGTAAGCAATGGCCGCCAATTGTCCCCAAGTGCTTCTTCCCCAGCGCATTAGGCGATACAGTAGCCAATTATCGTAGTACTGAATCATAAATGTATAGACATTCTGCTAACTCGATGCCAATGGTAACTAGAAAATAGACTTTGAGGCATGTATTTATCATTTTTGGTTGACCGAACGCCACTGGGCTAGCAAAAGAGCGTGTTACTCACCTGAGGTACTTAAGTTTCAGGGACATTTCTGTGAAATACAAACGTGTACTAGATGCGCAGCCCGTTTCTTACAAAAACCACGATACTTCACTAGATACAATCGCATTGCTCTTCGATGGGATAAGATTCGTGGTGCCATCTTCGTGACAACATGACAATAGAACAGCACCAGACCTGAAGTAACGCCGCAGAAAGCAATCTCCTTTCTGGCTCCATTCATTGAAATCGACCTTAGAGTTCCACCAGGCTTACGCTGCAGATTCCCACCAAATATGAGGGGCTGTAGACTGCCCTTAGATCAAATCCATTCGCAACAGCTCAATATATTCTAGCTCTTGTTCTAAATCTCGTCCCGAAGACCGAGACCTTGCTCGCACCTTGATTTCATGGAATGGAGTACGACGAATGACCTGTAGATCAACGATCACAGATAAGTCTCGGATTCATACGGGACAATTTCCCCTGTCGATTGATGGAATCCAGATTATATGCTCGAACCAAACCTCAGAGTGAGAGATCGGGAAACAGACTTCCCTTAGGTTGAAAAATTTCTTTGCCATCAAGCTCAGGAATTAAGAATGGAAAACATACGCAAGATACGGTGGTATATACATCAAATCAGGGTTGAAACAGAGCCTGTGAAGGCTAGACCCGCCGCCGCGTCGCCATTATCTGGAGTCGCACGCGCGCAACTATACTCGCAGTCCCACTGATTTCGGTAGTGAGTGTTCTCCGCCGATCAAAAGGTCCGTATTGATCAAACAGGCAATACGCGACGTGTGCAAGTGTGCAAATGCAGAATGGGGACTGAACCCGCACGGCTTGTCAGTCTTCGCGTAATATGGCGCTAGCCCCGATCAGGCGCACCGCCCCCTAGCCCCTGCAGCGCGCTGCAGCTATTGGGGACGTCGCCCTTTGCAGGCAGCCCCTACTATAAAAAAAAACAAAACTAAATTGTAATAGTTAAGAAACATAGCGAGCGCTTTTTTTTAAGCCTAGGACCGCTTGAATTAGCCTAGGGGTGCGTAAGGAATTAAGGTTTTTATAACTTTAAGAAGTCTTTAGTAGCATATGTATATCATATTCCCTTATAGTAAACAAACTCTAAATCACGATTTCCCCCCTTCTTAGATTAAATAGTTAGTTTAAGCCTAGGACTAATAAGTAGTAGGTAAGAATATTATTTCTTTTTAAGTGAGGCTCCTATTAAACTATAATGTAATTGCTATGAATAACCTTCTTTTAAGCTATTTATTAGTCTATTTAGTAGGAGGATAGTCCTTCTCTAAGGTACCCCCTTATATCTACTCCTCTTTCTACTCTTACTTACTTCTTACTAGTCTTTTATACTACCTACAAGTATAGGAATAGACTTTTGATATATTATATAACTATCTATATTAGATCTATTAATATAGCTATATAGGAAAGCAAAAGGCATCAAGTAAAGTAAGAGGCAAGGCAAGTTACTTCTCTCTCTCCTAAATTGCTAGCTATTCTACTTTAAAGTAAAGTTAGTAAAAGGTAATATAATAGCATCTTATTTGCTATAGTAGTATTATAGGTCTATTAGGAATGCAGCTAGCAAGTCATAGATTATATTATTATTATATTATTAGAAATTTTAAGTTTTTTTTTTTCTTTAAATTTTATTACTTTTATCCTAAATATTTGGCTATCCTTTAAGCTTCTAGTAGTATTTAGCTACTATAAAATCTTACGTTTTCACTAGTGCCTTACTAGATCTAAGATACCTAAATGTCTTATCCTAGAGTAGTAAAGGAAAATTAAAATTAGTATACACTTGTATAGTATCTAGGCCATTTAGGCTTACTTGGAATATAGTAATATTCTTAGTAAGAGCCTTCTAGGAAGAGTATAGTATTCTCCTTTCTTCTTTTATGTCCTTAAATATATGTTAGAACTATTCCTAGTCCTATTTGTAATACTTAAATCCTAAAAATACAGCTTAGGAAAGTTAGCTTAAATTCTTTTAAAATTTTTAGTAATTTCTTTTAAATATAAAATAGAGTAAACACTTACCTACTACTAGTACTATACTTCTTTCTTTAATATATAGATTACTAGATTAACCTTACTATATAATTTAGGCTAGTATATAATAGGTATTAAGATGCCTTTAACCTAGATATATATAAAGGATTTATACTCCTTAAAAAGTAGTTTAAGTTTTATTATTTTAAAGCCTTAGGGATCTAGGGCTAGCAAATTGTAAGTAGTATAGCTTAAATTAAGCTTTTAAAAAAGAAAGACCTTATCTTCCTTCACCTCGCTAGGCTAGGGAGGATTCGCTAGCGCGCTAGAGGTATTAGCAAAAATGGTTTATTATAAGGATACTAGTATATCTAAAAGAGAGGTAGTTACGTAGTTATTAATATTAAATAAGTAGTTATAATAATAGTAAGCATATATCTTAAATATTAACGTTTTTAGAGTAGGGGAGTAGAGGGTTATTATATATCTATAAGATTTTCAGGATTTTTAGAATTTTTAAAAACTTTTTACTATACTACTAGCTTTTGATTAGAGATTCTACCTTATTTAATTAGGCGTTCTATCTAATTTATAAGGCGATTCTTCTTCTAAGGCAGCTACATATTATAATCTTCAGCCTTGATTTTCTAGCGCTTATTCTTCTTACTATTGCTAGCTTCTTAAGTATTAGGCCTAGTAATATTCCTACTACTTTGTAGCTATAGTAGTAGCTTCCTACTTGGCTTTATAGGCCTCTTATATTACATAGACGTAGGTATAGCTAGAGGGGATATAATAGGTAATAATATAATTATTAGGGATAATATAGTAAATACTATAGCTTTGCTTAGTATTATAGGATTATAAGGTTAAGCTTCCTTAAGCTTCTTCTTTACCTTCTTCTATTTTCTTCTATTTCTCTCTACTTCCCTTTATATACTTTTAACTTTAGTCACGCTTAACTTCCTAGCTAGGACTTAGTATCTTATATTAAGAGCTACTTAGCATTATTTCTTTAGATTTTTTAAGGAACTAGTTATTTTAGCTAAATGCTAAATCTTAAAGTAGAAAGTCTAAGCCTTATTACTTATAGCATTTCTAAGAGTACTAATTATAGCTAAGTAGGCGGGGGCCGCTAAATATATTAAGAAGCCTAAATATGAGCTTTAGTAGAGTGAAGTAAGACTGCTAAGTGAGAGCGAAAGGCTATAGTAGTGATAATACTATAGTTGTAGCAATATAATAATACTATAGTCGTAGTAATATAATAATACTATGGTTATAGTAATGATATTAGTAGTAATAGTATAGTTTATTTATTATATTAGAATAATAATAGTAAGTTAAAGTTTAGGTTCTATTATTACTATCTAAGTCTTTAAAATTTTCAAATATTATTAATAATCTATAAATCTTATTACTTTTTTATTACTTGACCTTCTTTTAAAATAGTACTTAACCTTTATAGTCGCGTATAAGATATTATTAATAATCTAGCTTAGAATGAAGGCGGAATTGAAGCTAGTGAAGAAGATTTAAGGAAGATAAAAGAAGAGATCTCTTAAATAGATAAGTAGGCTAAATTGATAGACTAGCTAGTAGAGGGTACTTTAGTAAAGAATATACTAAAGTAGTATTAAAGGTAAGCTTAAGATTAAACCTTAAGTAGCTATTAAGTCTTTAAACTAATAATATATTAGTTATTTTACACGTTTTAAGGCCTAGTCATATAATTACAGTCTAGATGCCTAGGCTTAACTTAAAGCAATTAGCCTAAAGACTCTAGAGCTTATCTATACTTAGATCGCTATAGAATGCGAGTCCTTAGATAAGAATAAGCTTAAGCTAAAAGATACTAAAGGCTTTACTTACTTGTATGTTCTCAAATTAAGATTAGTGATTAGTTATAGCTTTAGCGTTATTAAGAAGTAGGGCAAGTAGGATTAGGTCTACTATAAGGCTTAAAATAACCTATATATTAGTAATCCATTATTATTAGCATAGGTTTATAACTATATGACTAGTTTATAGTAGAGAAAGGTAAGTTTTTTAAGAGGTTTAATATTTTTAAAAATTTCTAATATATTTACTAGATTAGAAAAGGCGATATGCTACTAAGTGTTAGATCTATTAATAAAGAGTACTTAAAGCGCCTTTATGATTAGAATAATAGCATTCTGCTAGCATAGTAGTAGAGTACTTCTACTAATACTCTATTAGATTAGGGTAGAGGGAGGTAAAGATTAATAATGTAGGCTATCTACCTAATCTCTTTTTTTTGCTTCTTACGCTTTAATAAAGTCTTAAATATCTAGGCTTATTATATTACCTTAATAGATAAGAGTGAGGGGTAGCTAAAGCTTATACTTCCTTTTTAGAAGACGTATTAAAATAGAGAGGTTAAGCCTTTTTATTTATATCTAAATAATAAAAAGCTACATTTAAATATAGTCCTAGCTCTAGCTAGGTAGTTGAATAAGAGCAAGATTACTAATAGTTATATCTTCTTATAGTTTAACTCTTATGATTAGATTAAAGACTATCTAGCTAATTAAAATAAGCGGAATAAGAATTATATAGTAAGTTTTTAAAATTTTTAAAAATCTTATTAACTTATACTAATATTAATTCTAGGTAGATACTATATTTTTAGAAGACTTTAGACGCAATTTACTTAAA
>QGMI01000901.1:0-16292 GCA_007821535.1 Lachnellula occidentalis | reverse complement strand
AGCAGGGCGTGGATCTGGGTCAGGGCAATAGGATTGCCGTCTCCGGCGCTCTGGAGCAGTTGTCCGGCGGCATGGCCTTTCTTTAGGGCATTGACGACGATGCGAGAGCTGGTGAAGTAGACGTTCTGCTTGAATTGCTTGCGGATGAAGTGGTGGATTGGGTTGATGGGACCGCGGGGGGGCAGGTCAGCCGGGAGGGGGATTCGGGGGCATTGTTTGAGGAGGGCTCGGTATAGCGCTATGCCTGTGGGATTGGGAGTTTAGGGGAGATATATCAGTTGTTGAAAGGGGTGGGGTCCTTACAGGCTATGCGATGTGCACTTGATTTACGGGGGAGGAAGTGGCCTGGCATTCATCTGTTTGTTTGGCATAGATCCATGGTGAAGAAGAGAGCTTGAATGAGAAGCATGGAGCTCCAGCTTTAAAACGCTAGTTTACTATTTTCTGCACGGTTGCAGACAGTCACGTGCTCGTAGATTTGAGCATTTGCATCCCATTTTGTTTGATAAAGCCAGGCGATTTAAAAGAAATGTTCGCATAATGGGTATCTCAGTTTTAAATGCCGTCGTTGGGTTGTATGGTTGTACTAAGCAATCCTCCTGAAAGAAATTAATGCCTTAACGAGAGACAACTGTCACGAAAGTTGGGAAGAGTAGTAATTCTGTTGGTATGATTAATTCAGGGTCACAAGCCCTATTGTCCAACTTTTGGAAGTACTCGCAGAACTCCAATTTCCAGACCCATGGGATGAGATATGCCATTGTAAGCTTCAGTTCCCGTGATATCCAATCTCAAACACCATTGTAACTCAAAATCACAACCAATTACAATCCACAATAGTCCGTCAAGTCCCAACACCTTCGCTTCATTTTCGTTCGGATGCCCGTCCAACTTTATAATCACTCCTTGAACCCTCAGAGTCATTCCCTGATATCCAGATCTAATTCTCTTTATAGATCGGAGCTTCCACGCGCCCTGAAGTTGCGCAAGAGGTTGATCTGGCCACTTCGGGCGTCCCTTGCTTTGACCGTCGACGGGCTTTCCGTAACATGCATGTCAAAGCGGCCTTGAATTGCACCTGAGCATCACTTCCACCATAGGAGAAATTAAAACAGGAAAGCTTTCCGCCATTTCGATTGTACTATAAATCCAGGTCAGTTAGTGACAGAATACATTAAGTTGTATGCAAATATAGATGTGCATACCTCGCGCTTGCGCTTTTCTTTGTCTGCTGCTAAATCCATGTTGCAATTTCGCTATTATCTGCCGGTGACAGTGATCGAGGCAGGCTTTGGGGATCCGCCGGCGTCACGGTCTTGCTACTGGCTCCGGTCGTCCTTGTCGGTTCCCCTGTCTAGGCATTGGCGTCCTGGTTGATCTCTCTTGATCCCAGCCTCCGTGCGAGTTGTCGGAGGTTTTCGACTTCTACGGGGGGGGCGGTTTGGCTCGGGAGGCGGTCCGAGGTAAGTTTCTCACCCCGTAACTTGACAAAGGGGGCTTCCGTGACAACGGGGGTTTCGGTCGCCTGAGGTTGTTGGCGCCTTGTAACAGGGCTGATGATTTGTCGGATCATGGCTTTGGTCGCGGAAATCTTGCCGCTGAAACACTTTCCGAGCTTTGATTGAGAGTTGTCCTGTCGGTTCTTGTTGATGCCATTGAATGCCTTTGGCGCTTCTTCGATGGGTGCAAGGCTTTTCTTTGAAAAGTACTTTTCACACTTGCTGCGTATCCAACTGGTTGGTTTTGGGGGCGGGATGCTCAATGAAGGGCTTGTCTCATACTCCTCTTCCTCATAGATGATATCTAGATCAAAATGCTCGATGAACCTCGACATCCGTGGTTCTGGGTTAAGGCGTTGTTGTTCTGTCAAAGTGGGAATGAAGACCATTCCACTCATATCTGACTCCATTGTAATTGGCTCCATTGTAGTTGGCTCCGCGTCGTCAGAGAAACTGCTGACGATTCCGGGGATGTAAGTCTTTGAGGATATACTAAGTAGTCGATGGCAAAGACCCAGAAGAATGTTGAGTTTCAATGATTGATAGCGTTGTGAAGATACTGATGCCAAAAGATTGACTCGAGTTCGTTGAGAAAATGCAGAAAAGTTGAAGTGGAATATTTTTCCAATGGTGTGGGATTTTTCTGATGTAAACTGAATATTATAGCTGTTCACTAGGCCACGGTTCCTGACTACATCATAAGTACAACCGAAACCGTGGTAACTCTTCTTTCTTGGTGTTCCACTCCAGCTGTCATTTCGATATAGCGCGCACCATTGCGGGAGCTTGCCCAAAATTAGGAGGCTCTTTTAAAATCCAGAGTTAGCCGCTGCTACTAAAGCCGCATTAACATCGGACGGTCTGAACCCAGGCGTACGACCTAGACAAACTCCACGCTTTATAATTTCTGAACAAGTGGTTAGCGATTTATTTTTTCATCTTACGTGGAGCTATGGGATATGACAACTGACCTATCAGTAGCGTCTGAACATTCAGAGTGACCGTTCGCCTTTCTCCTGTACGACTGCCGCTACCGCTAAAGTCAGGGGAAGCCCTGCCCAAGTTTTGTTCTGGCGTGGTGTAGAATATGGGATCGATGTTACTGGTATCTTTTCCAGAGATGTCGCCATCCCAGTTAGTAAATCCCATTGGGAAAGGCAAGGCATTGACATCAAGTTTGTAGGCATTTGACAATCCATTAGATTCGGTGAGTAGATCTGCGAGGGGACTTCTAGGGGTTCGTGGCGAGACGGTTGAGACGGTGCTGCCACTAGTGCTTTTCGGTCTGGCTTCAATCAAGGACAAATCGAGATGTGCAGTGACTAAGTCTGCCGAAGAAGAAATGTCGAGACCTTGGCCCCGAAGGTATCCTTCGACATCATTCGCATCAAAAAATTCTCCTTCAAACCCCGGGATATTACAGCGCATGCTGTCATTCAAGAACTCATCCTGTGTCTGGGCGACAGCCTCCGTAAAGGGACCCATGGAATAGCCTGTGCGAAGTTTGGGCATGAGTTCATCACCTCCATCACGTATTGGATAGAAAGTGCCTGCATGTCCTATGTTAACGAAGGGTGCCCGCCAGTCCTGGAGGGAACCCTTTGATGAGCTTCGGATCTGTCTCTTCGTCCGATCAATGATAGAGTCTTTACTTTCATACGTTAAACAAAATCCAAAGACCCTCTCAAAGACCTCGGGGTTTGGACTGGGGTTGTTGACGAGTCGCCATGCTGCCTCTGCAGCTCCACGTTGAAGCCGGCGGGCAAAAGAATTCTCCGTGTAAGAATGTGTGTCGGGAAGTGGTAGCTGAGATTCCGGGAGGAAAACTTGAGAGAAGTCTTCCGCCGATGGAATGTTCACATTATATTGTTGCAAATCCATAAAATCCCATGGAAAGCTCGCATTGTCTTCTGTAGGACGAGTGATAACCTGGAGATCCTGCTGGCGACTCCGGCTTTCGTAATTTTGGGGTTGATAATCCATTTGAATCTCTTCCACGGGAGTCTGAGATTGTTTGCCAAGCGGAAAGCCGCCCCATACTGGACTTTTACTTTCAGGGGTCGCAGCTTTCTTCTCTTGACGAGTCTTTGGAGAGGATTTTCGGCCTTTCTTCTTGGGCCGACTGCTCTCAGGCTCTTCGTGTTTCTCGGACTCCAGGACATGGTTGTCTTCCATCAGCAGGTCCTCCGAGCTAGCTTTTGCCAGGGCCAGAAACCTTTCGGTGGTTGACTGCAACTGCTGACCGAATTCTGGTTCACGTTGCAGCAGTCCCTTGCCTACAGCAAAATCGTAGAGCGAGATGAAAATGTTGCTCATTTCCTCATTCGTGCCTCTAAGGACTTGAACCTGCTTCTCTAACGAAGAGATTGTGGTCTCCTTACGATTGCGGTAAGCTCGTTGAGCCATACGTATTTGAGTCCTTCGCCGCTATGAACAGTCAGTGACGGCCCAAAAATCACATGAGGGGACTTCACTCACATCAGCTGCAGTCTCATCCTTCGTATCAACCCTCGGTCTCCCTCTTGACTTCTTCGCCTCATCATCATCTCCACTGTGAACTTCGATCCTCGGCTTCTTCCTCCGTCGAGTCTCCATATCCGGCTCTTCCGTGTCTTCCCTGGATTCAAGATCCCTGTGGGGTCTCGGGATCATACCAAATGCAAGTGTAGGTTCAGAAACTTTCTTCCTCTCATCAAATCCTCTCGTTGAAATAAGGTCGGGATATGATTCCGCATTTAGGATCCCCATATTATTAGCATAGTTCCTGGAGATCTCACTGCCGATTCCCCGGAACGACGTGTCCATATATGGATTGTGCCTTGAGACCTGGTCAGGGTTAAATGCAAGTGTCTCCATTGCAGTGGAAGAAGGCAAGCCAAGATGATTATAACTATTTGCTGGAGCACGAGACTGGGTGTGAGGCCGTGTATTGGGGTGAGTCTGATGATTAGTGAACAATGTCGTCGGCGTTAAGGAGCCTAGGTCGGCTGTTGACGAGGAGGGCGGGTAGGAGGAAGAAGAAGAGTCTGTGGCACGTGTGTGCATAGCAGCTTGGGTGAGAATAGTCAAAGCATAGTCATCCTGAGGATATTTGTACGAATTGTCAATCACCATGGCAGCTTTGGGGCTCGAGGTGACCTGGCCTTATAGGAAGCCGGGGCTCTTTGTCTTTGTAATAATACCGGAACGTGAAGGATGATGGTACAGTAAGTAAGATATGCACGCGAGATGAGCTCAGCAACGTTGGATAGCGATAGCCTCGTTCTTCGCGTCTGAGACTCTGAGCCCTCAACGGTCGGAAAAGTCACAAGTGCCTAATTCGCCATTTGTAAGCATTTTATTGTCCTCACTGTACCGTATACCGGTAGAGCACGCCTTGTGGTGTTAATAAGGGGTGGTACGGGCGTACTGTAGCCTCGCCAAGCACTTTTCACGATTAGTGATCGCGGGGACAAAGTCCTGTTGATGCAGTCTTCACCGTACTAGGATAGAGTCCAAGCACCAGAAGTAAGCTTGATCTGATTAATCATCAGGGGCACATCGTATATTCCTTCCTTCCCTCAACGACTCGTGATATCAAAAACGTTGTGTTGATGTATGCGGATGATAAATGGACTTTCTATACGCAGGCTGCAGCTCGGGGGCAAGCGGCTTTAAGGTCGCTGCTGCTTAGAAAGAAAAGCCACATCACACCGTAATATGCCCTCGTCGGCTGAAAGCCTTCAGCACTTTTCACAGGGATACATGGCGTAGGGAGCCTAGGTTCAAACAAGCTCAGCAGAGCCCAGTCATCAATCCATCCATCTCTTCTATTCCTGAAGACTTCTAATTTACAAAGTTTGCCCTGCTGCAATCGCAGGTACAACCCATCATGCATCATCCATCACCTTTAAACTCCACCCGAAATGCAAGAGACCAAGCCAAAGACCCCAGATAGAAGAATAGAAAAGAGCCCGCTTAGGAGCAAAAATAGATCCATGTTCTCGTGCAAAGTGTACTAATGCAAAAAGTACCCCTTGCGACGAAAACCACGCCGCCGATGATCCACCCAGCAGAGCCGTACTCGCGCCGCAAATGCTTTTATGAAACCATTGTAGACCGGCCATTGAGGCCGGTTGCATTGAAAATATAAAGACTGGGTATCGCTATGTCTATCGAAGATGAAATATCCCACAGCGTGGGAATGTGTCGGTGTTTTATGATACAAAGAGAGGGAGTTTGAGTTATATGCCTTGGTGGTTGCCGGCAGATTCGATTACATTGTCCGAGAGGTTGATTAAAAGTTGAGTAAGGCAGCGCTTCGTGGCAGCGTCGTCTCGGAGAACTGAGGAAAACGTGGCGTCTCCGAGAGGCTCCGGGAGGCATTGTCGAAGGGCTTCACGAGCCCGTGCATTATCACTAAGGCTGCATCTATTATTAGTGGGTATGCAGAGAAAGAAGTTGTGGTGTCTCTGACCGTAGGAAGCACCGCACGACATGCTTGAGTAATCTGGCTGTCTGCTGCTCAACAAGCTGCGAAACCATGTTGCTGAGAACTGTCCCCACCGCGTAGAAGCGCTCATATGTAGCGCAAATATAGTTCAACCCATGGTCATCGAGAAGAATTTTCTGCACGATGAATATTGCTACGGTTTTGCTGAGCTCAGAACCAGTCTCCATAATTCGTAGGCACAATGGGATGATCTCGGTTGTGAGGAGGAAGTTGATGACATCGGATGAATCGTTTTTGACAAGCGCCCCAATGACACCGAGGGAAGTCAATCGCAGATACTCGAAGGGCCTCGATTTCGAAGTGGTATTGAGGAAGGGATAGAGGAAGAGGGGGATGTGCGCTGTCGCTAGTCAGCAAAAGGTTCTTTGAAGTTTTGACTATATATACCATTTAGAAACAAGCCTCTGGTCTCGTTGTGGGAAGCCACACACTGCAAAAGCGCGAGAGCATTGCAGACACGGTTTGACGCCGCAGCTGTGAGTTGCGATGGATTCAGGAGCGTGTAGACCGAGATAATCTCTTGGAGGAGTGAAGTCATGACACCTAGTGATTGTGAGCAACTCTGACCTCAGTATTGGTACCCAACGCCATCAACGAACCAAATGAGTGCCATAGGATCAGTGCGAGCTCCGGAACTTGTTCGCGCTTCTTGCTAAGCTCCAAAAGAGCTGCTTCCCTAGTATCCTCACTCAACAGGTCGGCAATGAAGGCCAGGGTTCGCCGGTTCTCCTCGGTAACGGTTTCCAACAAAGCGGCATCCTGTCCATGAGAGGCCACTGCCATAGGGCCACCAGTGTTGTGGTTAGCAGCGATGCGATTGTGATGCTGTTGCTGGGCAGCAATAGCGGCAGCGGCGGCAGCGTGTTGAGCGTGCTGATGATGGCTCTGCTGATGTTGTTGATGCATCCATGATGGTTCACCTTGAGGGTTGTACTGGTGCTGATGCGAGAATACGTGGGTATTCTGGAGCATCTTGCTTATTCGAGTCTGCCCGGTCAAGAGGACTCGGAGGCTAATGCGGAAATGCGGTGCGGTGCGGTGAGGGAGGAACGTATTCTACAATGGCGAGCGTAGTCTCGCTCGGAGTTTGACTCCCGACAGAGACAAAGAATAGATGAAAATTGGAGTGGAGTTAAGTTAAAAGTCTTTGAGTGGCGCCAACGTCGAATGTGGGGTTGTTAAGATGTTACTTTGGTGAGTACTTTAGGTAGGATAGGATAGAGTAGGCCAGAGAGATCAACAGCTGAAGTCGGAGTTACAGTAAAGCGGGGAAGCAGCCTAACAAGGCTTCCAGGCAAGAACGTCAACGTCGTCTTTGTCTCCCGCGGTTAGGTTGAGGTTGACTGTCACTTCTTTTCTTTTTATATAGACACTGTACAGTACATTCACAGGCGACTCCATTCAATTGGAGGTGAGTTATAGATGTCAGAGAGAGATCAAAGCATCTCCATGAACAAGGAAGATGACTGTCCCTTCCCTTTCCCTTTCCCTTTCCCTTTCCCTGTCCTGTTTGCGTGAACCCGGTCTGCATCGCATTGCAGACTTGCAGTCGGTCTGCGGGTGCGCGTTATATTACATCTCTATATACGGTACATCCTCGACCCGCAAAAGCTGCTTCCCTTTTCATATCTGCCCTTTCTTGGCTTATTCATGAAGAATATCCTGGCCGATGTAGGAGGAACCTCATCTTGGCCTGGTGCAGAGATCCCCTTGCAGCCTCCTTGCGATCTTGAAACCCCCATGCTCTTCGTACATCAATAAGTCCATTACATTGCTTTCAAGTCTCGGATTTGTGCAATCAAATCCAATCTACTCTAAGATACCCGCAAACTCCAGATGAATATCTCAGCCTCATTATATTCAGGATACTTATTTCTAAATGGTTTTCATGCAAGGCATTGCTAATCAATGTTGAACATCATTGCTGCATTTTGTAATCATTCTTTCTTGATTACTTCCAGATTCTTTGCAAGCAGTTCGCGTATCCCCAGATACAAAAGACCCAGATAGAGGCTGTTCACGGTGGGTGCATAGACCTTCCAACTCTGTTTGTTTCCGTACCAAGTATCGATCCGATATTCACCCAAGAATGTCAGCAACTGCCAAGAAGCTTGTTATTGTACTCGGCGCAACTGGCGCCCAGGTAAGTTCTGGAGTAGCTTCATTCTTCGCCTGTCTAAAATGGCCCCAGGGACTCCCCACCGCAAAGTACCTCCTCCAGAATTCGTCTGGACTCTTTCGAGTCCGCGCTGTCACCCGAGATCGAAACAAGCCCGCATCGCAAGAACTCGCTGCGCTCGGCGCGGAAGTCGTAGGAGCAGACTATGACAATGAGGCTTCCCTCGCAGATGCCCTGACCGGTGCCCACGCCGTTTTTGCCATTACCAATTTCTGGGACAAGGCGTCGTATGACCTGGAAGTCGCTCAGGGGAAACTCGTTAACAAACTTGCATCACAGCTGCCTAATCTAAAAAGCTATATCTTTAGTAGCTTACCGGATGCCCGCAAAAGCGGCAATGGGAAGTTTCAAAATATCCTCCCTTACAATGCGAAAGCTGCTATCAGAGATGATCTTTACACATACCCGGCTCTAGCATCCATCACGACTGAGATATTCGTTGCTTTCTACTATCAGAATTGGCTTAAATACCCGGCTGTGTTTGGACCGTTGAAGGTATGAAGATACTCCATGATCTTTTATTATAGGCTGGAGATTGACGTCTTGCAGGATGAAAACGGCACTTTTGTGCTTTCTATGCCATACCCTCGATCGACCCGATTTCCCTCTACGTCGGCCGATGATACTGGGGTTGTCGTAGACAGTATACTGAGAGCAGGAACAAAATACTACGGCAAAATCGTAGCTCTCGCTACGGAGTTATCACAACAAGATGACATGCTAGCATTATGGGCAAATCGTATGGTGCATTCTTCTCTCATATGTCGTGAAATACAGCTTATGCTCTGCAGACTTAGGGATAAAGGCTGTCTTCAAGCAAGTCTCCGCGCAAGAGCATCAGAAGAGAATGTCCGCACGCATGCCAGATCATCTGGCAGTCGCCGTGACTGAGCTTTGCGAGAACCTCTGCTATGGAGAGAAGACTTTTGGGGATAGCAAGAACGTTATCTCGGCTCGAGACGTGAGTCCCATCCTTGCAAGCCCAGCAGATGCCAGCTAAACACAAGCAGATCATTCCTAGCAGCTATAAACTCAAGTCATGGGAAGATTATGTCAAAGAGGAAGACTGGTCAGAGATAGTCTGAAGCATACCTTGGAGTCAAGGCTTAACCTTGAGGAACAATCAGTTGATTTGCAATTTTCAGGCTCTCTTGTATGCCAATTTTATTTTTCCTATTTTACAGTAAAATGGCACATCTTTTTCCTCCTCAAAAACCATCGCGCTTTCTGACCCTGCTTCCTTCTACCTCCGTATGGTACCGTGCGCGTAGTTATTTCCATTGTTTTGTCTCCTACTATTCTGCAATCTCAGCATCAACGATGTCCCAGTCCTCCTGGGCATTCTCCTGCGCAACAGTGCCCTCTTCCTTGGCTTCCTCTACATACTGTACCTTTCCAGACAGTTCTGGGCCACTCTTCGACTTCACTGCATCCTTGCTTGCATTGCGGGGTTCCTTGATGAATGTAGCTTGCTCATCGAGAGGATTGACATCTTTTGCAGGCCCGTTGTTCTCGAATGTGTTGGTATTCTGCGTGCCCAATCCTGCTTCCGAGGCTGGGGATAGTTTTCCCATTTCTCTTTGTAAATACTCAACACGCTTTTGGCTAGAGGCGATGAGTGTGTTGAGACTTGCTTGTTCTTGCAAGATATCTCGCGTCAAACAATCTGTACACAACGTCTGACTATTTTCTTCTTCGGCATTCTTCGTTGTCTCGATAGAAGGGGAAGTCATGTCATTCGTGGCCCGCTGGTTGTCCTTGCTTTCTGCCGCACTCTCGACCACGCACAAACCTCCTGCTGACCATTGCTTCAACGCTGCCGCTTGTTCAATGCTCACCGTGTCTCCTGGGATGGAAAGTCGTATGCCCACTACCTGACAACCCTCCATTTCAATCCTGGCAGATGCATCAATACTGGCAATTACCACTGGGTTTGCTGTACCAGGCTCCTGAAGACCTGAGGTTGATACCGCTTCTACCGCTTCATGACGATCCGTTTTCTGAGCTGCCGTTTCTTCTGTCGAGCGACTATACTCAATGATGAGCAAGTTCAACAAGTCACAGCAAGCCTGGTACACATCCACCATGAAGAGCGCGATGAGAGCGATATAGAAAGCGGCCATAAACACCATCCCGATCATTGTATGCATGTTGAATGGTTTCTGGTAGACGTTAATAAGCAATTTCAATATGTTTCTCGGTTGTGCACATACTATTGTCTATGATTTCGACGTTGTGTAGGTTGAGTTTTCTCGGTGTGCGTATGTTGTTCGACAAAGTTTGTTTCGGGAAGAAAGAAAAATCTCGAGTGAGAAATAATCAAACTGGGAAAAATCAGAGCAGGTGTTCTAGTAGTGTAATTTGGCACTTGGAAGTTGAAAGTTCTTCTAGTGTAGCTACTTCTGCCGTCATATTTGTTAGGTCCCAAGAAATGACATCTCTGGGGGACCTGTCAAAGTCCGCGTATAGTAGCTTCCTGAAAGTCTCAAAGTTAGTCGAAATCACGTTCAAATACCAGGTTGAAAAGACTAACAAATTAGTCTGATGATCTGGGTTTTCGAGAGGTATCACTTGAAGCTAAGGCATGCAGTGGGTTTATCAGTGTGAAATCGCGCTTTCCCTCCCAACATTGCCTCACCCGCAACCCCAAAGTCCCACGTAACAATAAAACTCAAACCTAAAAGGGCCACTAAAGTCATAGTGCCTCTCCTCATCCTCATCCCCACCACGCTCTTCCCGCCTATTCTGCCACCGCACCTCACCCCATCTCCCACGATCAAACTCCGCCAGCTCGTTATCCCTCCAGGCCCAAAACAAGCCTGCTGTTTTCTCCTCAAACCGCTGCAGCCTTACCGCATCCGCGTCTGGTTTCGGCTGCTCAGGCCAGTTCGTGCTCTTGTGCGTTGGATCCCAGTCTTCTAGTAATCATTCTTCTAGTGAGTCTTCGTGCCAGCCCCAGAGAAGTCCTTCTATCTTGGCGTCGAAATGCTCGCGCCGCATATTAGGGGTTCTGGCCGGTGCGCGTTTCGGGTCGAATATGGTGCTGTGAAGTAGGTATGCTAGCGTGGTGATGAGGCAGGTGATGAGTGTTAGGTCTATTGTTAGGGTGATGATGTTGCGGGCGAGGAGGATAGAGGTTGTGATGCAGTTGTGCATTTTGAAGCGTGTCCTAAGTCAAGACTTGATTTTGGTGTGATGATTGAATAGGCTTCGAAAGATTGATGTCCTGTCGTTGTTCCACCAGGTTTGTCGATAGAGGGGGTTTGGAAGTTGCGTGTATTCTTAAATTTCAATAGTGTTGAAATTATTGCAAGGTGGTAGAAGGTGATGTATGCGCCGAAGAGCAAATGCGATATATCTGTGTTGGACGAATACTTTGCAAGTTCAAGCAGCCGCTTCTGAGGCTGGGTCGGACTTTCATTCTCGTTTTTTTCCTTTTAGATGGGCCGCTATTCTTTCTAGTCTAAGTTACTCACTCACTCACTCACGATCACAATATAGAAACACCTCAAGGATATTTGCGAAGATATAAGATTACCAAGCAAGTAGTAGGAGCACCGAGTATCTCAAATTCCCAGACTCAAACCAGGCAATATTTCAGGAGACACCACGAGTATTAGATAGCAAAACCTTCAAATCTCACGTTTCACTTCGTACTCCCATCCCCATTCACATTCCCATTCCCATCTCCTCCCTCCCCTCTTTCCACAGTCACTCCACCCATCTCACAGTCCCCATCCTCGCTCTTCTTCTTCCCAAGAAAATACTGCCGAGCTTCTGCCACAAAGACATACAACAAGGCAACCACAACGACCGCAACGAAGAAAAGGATCAGGAGGTCGAGAATCCGTATGGCGGCAGGCGTTTTCGGGTCGGGGATTTCTTTGAAGAATGCTGTGGGGTTGAATTCATGGGCGTAGTCCATCGTTTCTGTCTTTCTGTCTTTCTTTCTTTCTATCTATTTTCTATCGTACAGTCAGTTGGTTTGTGGGAGAGGATTGTTGGAGTGCCATTCCAATTTTTACTTACGTGTGTGTGTATACTTTGGACTTGTAGACGATATGATATGACTTTTCAATTATAGCCAAGATGGAAGACGGTGCTGATTAAAATGAGATGAAAATGAAAGTATTAAACTCCCAAGGAAGGTGCGTTGGTACCTCTTCTTGCCGGTCTGGAAATAGCGTCTGAATATGAACTGGACTGACTGACGGGATCCATCGAGCGAGCTTTCCAAAAACGATCATAGGACGACAGACATAATAACCCTTGCGTCATAAGGTAAGGACTAGATGAATTTGTCTTCTTACCCTCCGGGCCCTTCCAGATTTTCTTCAGCAGTGAGATTTTTCTATTCCCCTCCTGCTAAATAGAAACCCCCAGTTGAAGAATGACATCCATCGCATAGTAGGTAGTCAAAATCTAGCCTCGCCTGCCCTTTGCCGTTGCTTTCAGGTACTGTACGAGTAGCGAGCTAGGCATTACCATCTATCACTTTAGGGTTTCACAGTTGAGTGCCATTAGTTCCCTAGCGTAGCATGGTCTATGGAGGGCAAGGACGGTGACAAGTGATGTCTATACATACGCAGGAAGAGGTCCCATTACCGTTCTCAATCCCCTGATAAGGCTCTGTCATACAATAACGTTAGACCGGACATGGCGTTATGGGTAAAGGCGACGCGACGGCCCTTAGCTAGCATTCTCGATCTTCAGTCTTTCATATAAGGGATCCACTAGCACTTGCCAGCTCGGTCGAGGACGCTAGCTTTGGGTGTGGCTGTCGCTGAAAAGTATCTCAGAGCTACACTTTGCTCGTCTTTCGCTGTTTTGACAGCTGTGTACATTACCTGGTTGTGAGTTGCAAACGGGTCTATGCAGGGCATGGTATAATACTGTCACTTGGACATGCTCGTATTTGGCTGCCTCTCAGATCATTCAAAGGGTATATTCTGCCTACATTTCTGCTTCAATTATCATCATCGTCCGAATCGGCAAACATATCCACAGCTCGCGGTCTCCTACGCTGCCCTCCCACAGGTACTGCATCCGTTTTGTTTTCCGCTGGAGGTGGCAAAGGGGCAGGTACATCTTCTTCCATCGGCTCCCCATGCATATCCTCTTCCATTGGTTCACCATCGATATCGTCTTCCTCCATAGGCTCACCATCCACATCCTCCTCAACCATCGGTTCCCCATCAACATCCTCCTCCATCGGTTCTCCATCCGCATGCTCCTGCTCAGTGGCTTCTTTAGCAGCATCTTCGACAGCCTTCCACCTGTTCTTCCCCTTCGCCGTTTTCTCTTCATCTTCCTTCCTCTTCGTTTCCTCGACTTCTCTAGCAGTCAGAGGTGGGTTGCTGAAAACGGTTGCAAAATGCTCCTGGCTTTCCTGCGGGAAAACACACCAGCCTTCCCACAGACTGATGATATTCCCTACACTCCTCTTCCATTTCTCAGCTCTAAGGCGCCCCCATTTCATCTTCGTCTCCATTCGCCCCAAGCCCTCAAAGACGTGGCGTTGTCGCAGGGCAGCCTCGAAGAGTTGGCGGTAGCGCCAGGCGTGTCGAACACCACTGGTAGAGGATGAAGATAGAATATCGGAGATTATGTAGATACCTATTAGGCTTGCGGAGCTGGTGTCAGATGTCTCTTCGTCTTCGCCGTCGTTTTCGCTGGTGTCCTTTTCTTTCTTGCGGTCTGGATTGGCTGATGTGTATGCGAAGGGCTTTTCGATATTCGACACGATCATGGAGACTACTTCGTCTGCTCCTCGTCCCGCGTGGGAGATTGCAAATGCAGTTACACGTGCTACGTCGCCTTTTCGTAGTTTGCCCGTGCTCGTAGGCAACCGGGAGAGGAGATGAGCCAGCTTCGCCTTTTCGAGGGGATTCAAATAGGCTTTCCCATCGTCCAGAATAGCGCTAGCATCAGGTGGACCTCCGCTGTGATGCTGTCTCCGAGCGCCTTCATCTCCAGAGTCGTCTTCATCCGAGGAATTGTACTCGGAATCTGAAACAAACTCATCCATTTTCGTAGTATATTCGTAAGCCAGCGGTTGATCAGGTGCCTTCCACGCCGAGGATCCTTCAAACAGTGGCAAGTATTTTCCCTGACCCCTCTTCGTAGTCGATCCAGTAAGAACCTCCCATAATCGCCATCTATACCAAACACCACCAGTACTCCTCGGATCCCAAAGCCATGCCCATTTTTCCTCTCTCTGAACCTCAGGTCTACTCATTAGCAGCGCCTCAAACTCCGGACCATGACCGAGCAAGGATTCGATGGTCTTGTGAATAAGCTTCAACTCTTTGACATCCCTAGGCGCCTGAACAGGAACATGTAGCAAAGGTGCACCTCTCCCCATCTGTGCCCCTGCGGTAGGTCCATAAGAACTCGGCGGCGCAAACCCGCCCCTCTGATGCGGAGGCGGCGCATGTCCTCTTCCCACAGGCGCAACCACAACAGGCTTCGCACCAAAAGGTTGAGAAGCTGTAGAACTTCCCAAAACTGGTATAGGAGCCGAGCTAGAAATAGCAGCCGATGATAAATGTCTGTGCAAGTTGAGATAATACCCAAAGCCCAGATACCTGTTCTGCAGCCCATTGACCGCAGCATCGATATCATTTGCCGCTGTATCTTTTGCCAGCGTCACAATAGCAGACATGCTTTTTCGCTCTGCATACGTGCCTGGTCCACTGGGGGGTAGAATCCGAACAGCATCAACCGTCAGATTCGGCGGGAGTAGGGCTTTAATGACAGCAGGTGAAGTTCCAGGAGGCAAAGCGGCAAGTCGCAATGTGGGTTTAGGAACTTCTCGTTCAGCAGCCCCACGGCCCTCATCCTCATCGTCGCTATGCCGGAACACCTTCCTCTCCCGTTCCCGTTCCGGCTCCTCATAATCATCAAACGCAAGTACCCCTCTCTCCCTCCTTGGCGGCTCCTCAAACCCCCTCTTCTTCCCTAGACTGCCAAAGGTCTGCAGAGGCGGTCCTAAGCTCCCCGGTCCACTGCCTCTACTACTAGTATATCCCCTCCCCGCACCCGGCACCGCAGCACTCTGTGCGCTATAATGCCGTTTCGGAGGCCCAGTCATCCCTCCATTTCCACCAAACCCTCCTCCAAGAGGAACGTCATCTTCATCATCGAAGCTTTTTACGAAATCTTCATACACGGCTCTCGTTTCCGCTGCTTCCCGTAGACGCTTCGCTTCTGCTTCTGCTTTCTGCCGCTCGAAGAGGGATTTCTTGGTAGGGGCGTGCAGTTTGTTTTCTACATCGGGGAATTCGTGGATTTTCTTTTTGTCGGTCGCCATTCTGTTACATTATCTGGGTTGACTGCTTGTTTCAATTGGAATGGAAGAACGGCAGGGTAGGTAGGCGTATGCGCGGGCGTGCAAAATATGTCGTGTTATGCTTGAGGTCGGATGAGGCTGAAGCTTCGCGGTTGACTTCCGCGTCAAAACCCTGTCATCAATGACATTTAAGCTTCAACAAGCGCCCTTCAACTACAAGTATGCGTCCCCACTTATGGTCACTGTTCACACCACTACGAAGTATTCCGTACAGAGCTCATGGTAACATTCAGTCATTATTCCAATTGAATTTCTATCTCTACGTATATATATATGTTTATGTATATATACACCTCTTCTTTCCTTACTTCAAATAGGTACTCTCTACTTTTGAAGCGTTCTTCCAAATTATCTGCTTCAACACTCCACTCTTGAAGCTACCCCTTCATACTTATTGTCCATCAGCTATCCGTACAGGTGCCAAAAGCAATGACATCTCCTCCCCCAAAAGAAATCCTAATCCTAGGCTCCGGCGTCTTCGGTCTAAGCACAGCACTAGCACTCGCCCAACGTCCAGCCTTCAAATCCTCAAAGATAACAGTAGTCGACCGCTCTGTTTTCCCTGCTCCCGAGTTCGTCCTCCCCTCTCCTCTCTCCCTTGCAAATGCAAATCATACCCCTTCCAAACCCACTCCCCTCTGCTTTGCAAAGCAAAAAGGCTAACACATCAACCTCTCTCCCTCCACAGCGGTTCATCCATAGACACCTCCCGCATAATCCGCCCCGACTACGCCTCCCCGGCGTACGCACACCTCGCCGCAACCGCGCAAT
>QGMI01000900.1:0-16316 GCA_007821535.1 Lachnellula occidentalis | reverse complement strand
TGTAGGACCCATGGGGACCCATGGGTTGGGTCCGGGTCCTCACCTTGGAGCCATGGGTCGGGTCCGGGTCCTAACCTTGGACCCATGGGGACCCATGGCGACCCCAAGGCTTGTGTATAAGGAACGAGATGGAAGCCATTTAAAAATTACAAGCGGCAAGGCCGAGGACAGCGCTGCTCAATGCGGCGCCACCAACAGAGTGTCCCTACCTACTTTGATTCTTTCCTGTAGCAAAACTAACCATTTTAATTTTTAAAAGGGGGACTTGCGCCCTGCTGAAGCGTAGCCAAGTGAACAACACCAATAACTTTTACCACACTTAAATAACGGGGTGCATGGCCTAAATCTACCCTAGTCACCCATATTTGAAGAACGGCATCTCGTCAACCAACTAGCGACTGCATGGTCATGCAAACACCCTATAGCTTTCTGCTTCAGACTTACACTCTCTATTGTTTTATTTGTATTTCGCGGCTTGATCTGCATACCTTCCGGCGCCCCATGCTAAAGAAGTTCTAGCTTGCGTGGTAATTATAAAGTACATTTCGACGCACAAAAGAGATCTGCAGCATGGATTAGTTTCCATGAATAGGAAAGCCCTTCGCGGAAGACTGCAAAGAACAGGGATAGTCCAAGAGCGAGATGAAACTGCCGTTCATGTAAGGAGGTGGTACTGTGGTCAGACTCGCTGGCTACACATTGCGCATGTCAAATCTGGCGTACCCATTTAACATACGCATTTGTCCGGTTCCCAGCGTTGCAGATAGTAGTGGTGGACGTGTGATATGAGCTAGGGTGGTGGTTGAGGAGACAAATTCACAGTAAGGTTCGAAGTAACCCGGCTCCACGGTATCCTCGAGCATCCCGATTGGAAGAGGCTGTATGGGTTTCAGGGACCCCTTGCCATGGAGCCGGTAACGGGTGACTGTCCCGGCAGACGGGATATAAGGAGCCAGTAAGCGTCGACTTATAGTCTTAAAACCTGACGCAATGGCGCGCCAGGATATCTAGAACTACTGTACCAGACGCCCGAGTATGTATCAGGCAATCAATACAGTAGCTGCAGACATAACGGGAAACGGGGCAAGGCTAACGGTGTGCAGAAACCCAACGCAGTGGCATCCTACAAACCCCACCATCTGCGCCCATAGAATCGCGCCAGACCCGTGAGTAAATTCGTCAACAGCGGCAAGAGTACCGATAGAAAGGCTACAACGGGCGTATCACCGCTCCCGCAAGGACCCGAACCCATGGCACATTGTCACCTTTGCCAATAGTTGCTATCACACACCCACGCTAAACAAAATCCCAGCGCCGTGGCTGCAGGTTTCATGCACAACTTCATCTCGGGAGACGCAGCTAACCTTAACGGAAACTACCCGGGTTGCTTGTCAGTTGCTTATAGGTCGGAATGAAATCCTTCTGGATGGAATGCTGCAAGACACGCAGATCTTTCGGGCTGTGGTGTGACTTTTCTCTTTTGCGCGCCGTTACAGCGGTGTGATACTTGTGTGCTGCTTGTGTGCGGCGTGCTGGTGACAAAGCTTTTGTTTTTAACTGTGATCTATAACCAGATGCAGAAGGTGCTTCGAGAACCAATGGGACATCAGATTAAACTCGAGATTCATCTAACTGTGAAAATTCTCAGACAGGAAGGTGTGAACGCTTTTTTAAGAGAGAGCCTTGCCCCATGGCCAAGAAAGGATTTGCGCAGCTGCAATTTAACATTAATTAAACCCTAAAAGACTCACTCGCAGTCTCGCAGCAATTTCAACCCCACTAAAGGGGAAGCTGACAATGCAGAGCCAGAGCGAAGCAAAAACAAAGATCCCAAAAGCCGGATTAAACGCTGGGAGCGAAAACAATGCACGAACAGATTAGAACACCAAGTTAGAACTAAAAGAAGGCTGCTGGTATGCGGTCGACGCACCTATGCAGGCCCAATAATGACAAAGACACATATGGCGTAAACCGAAACACTGTGGAGCCTAGACGGGCCGCCCGAACCCAGCGCAGCGGGCCCACTACTGTAAGCCATGCTTAGGGTACCTTCCCACTGGGATTCGTACCCCGCAGACACTTCCATTGGGCGGCAGGTGGCGCGTGACAGCCTTGTGTGTGCCTTGACAACGATCATGAAATGAAGTGAACAAATTCGCAATTATATTGTTTGTTTTGAACTTTGGATAGATTGGGTAGGTAGATAGTACGAAACTGTAGTATAGTAGAATTGAGCCTCGTGATTAAAGTAGCATGTATGGCTATCTACACTTGTCTACCCTCATCCTAAGTGAACCGCGCTCGTGGGCTCTTTGCAGCTAGCTTACGAAGATCATCGGACTCCACCCCGTATTCTCAGAGGGCCTTGCAGATCGCAAGTTGCGATTCGCCTCGTTGGCACGCCAAACCGCCTGTTGCTTGAATCGTGTGCTAGAACACTACAATCGTACACCCCGTCAACCCCGCCAAGCTTCTCAAGACTGCCCTGCTTTCCACTTTGATTTTTCAAGCTTCTCAGTGAAAGGAAGGCTTGGATCCGAGACATTGTATGCCCATTGTTGCAACTGAGGCGCATACTGTATATCTTGAGCGCTATCGTAGCCCCGTTGTGCTTGCGAGTCTTGCTCTGACACCTGGCACAAATATCCCTCTTCCTCGTGCAGTGGACGCTGGCTGTTGGTGAGGCGCATTGGGGTCTGTGTATTATCGACGAAAGAGTCTATGGCGTGAGCAACTTTCGACTTTTGAAGGTGGCTATCGTTCGTTGCCTGTTCGGTGGTTGATCGATGAACTATGCTTCTAGGTAAGGGTAAGCGACGATTTACTGTGCTCGTTGCATTGAAGAGCCTTACGATGGGTTCGTTTTGTTTGATTTCTTCGAAGATGGATGCGTAGCAGAGCTTTTCTTCGTCATTGTTGTTGAGGTGAAGGCGCAATAGAATTGCTAGCAGGCTACCCAAGTAAAATTGAAGGGTGTAACGAAAGGTCTTGAGAAGGAGTAAAGTTCTGATTGATATGAGAAAATAATGACCCCTGGAGAGCGTCTGAACTTTATAATCGTCCATATTGGCAATCATGATGAGTATTTCCACAAAGAAAGCATGAACAGAGATATGAATAGGAAACACAACAACATGCTCCACCAAACCAGACCAGCGCATCTTGCGCAGACTGCGCAAGAAAGGCGAAGTACCTTGTACTGAAGTGTGACCTGAGTAGTGTCGGGCCACGGGACAAAAGTCGCAAGTGAACGGCGACTCCGATCACTTTTACGAGGATCTCGCACCTGATGGCATCGTCAGAGAGCAACAACCAACATGTAACGCCGATTCAGGAACAAAAGGGGACCAAATAAAATCGACAGGGTAACTCAGGGGACTTCGTGGAACAGGGAGATGTCGTCAACATCCCCGCCGCAAGGCCGTGACTTCTAATGTCGACATGGGACTTGCAAAGAGAGTAGCAATGGCCACCAGACGGCTATAATGAACACAACCGGCAGCATTCGACTAAGTCGAAGAAGGCACCGAGACCACGTTGTCGCATTTTCCTCGGTCTGATATGATTCAGACTTTATCAATCTGAGACACTGGCGATGAGAGAGTCGGCGACCAGCTCGAATCTCTCTTGATGTGCGCCGAAAATATGCTTTCCTGCAGTTCTGATGAGGCTTTCAACCCATCCCATAGGATTTATGATAAGAGGCTCTCATCCTGCATGCAGCTTCAAGGTGGAATTTGACATAATAACATGTAAGATAGTAAGCGACTCTACATTTTGGAATTTCCATAGCTTTGTCTTGCGTGCATTCCCAGCCAAAAAGCACTGGCTGATGTTCTCTTGCGGTGACTGCAATTCGTGCCACAATGATAACATCAAATCTTCGATTTGGGGTGTTCAATACAATATGTACACTCAAGTATATAATTGGATGATGTTGCGGCCGGCGTACTGAACTGCTGGCTGGGCCCCAAGTTATGAAGCGGGACGGAGAGATTCACACTCCGAAGAGGCTCTGTCCTCGCAGCGCGGCCCGCGGGGAAGGGGCCGGAGTAGTAGTTTGCTGATGTACTCCAGTTATGAAGGAACGGGTGGTCTAATATTAGCTAATAATGTCTCGGTTGGTGTTTGCTAACAGATCTTACGTTGCACTGCAAGTAGCCGAGGCACAGCGTAGAAAGATGGCTCATAAGTGGAATTTCCCTTTCCCGCAAGTAAGAGCGACGTGTAAGTGTTGGACCTTATTCGAGACAGCGAGTTGACCATTTGAGCGAGTTACCATTTGATAGATCCAACTTAATCTTTCGAAATATTTGAGAAACCCGGCAAAAGATAAATAATCGGCTGGTACGACACTCCGCAGGCATGCTACCAAGCCCCTGGGTTGAGTAGGCCCGAGTAAAGTAGGGCTTGTCCAGTCTTTTGGACTTGACGGCAATCCCGGGACGACGCAGTCCTGGCGACCCCTTTCACTTTTTCACGTGAAGGCAGCAAATGACATGCAGCAAGTAACACTCTAATCGTATATAATAGTGTCATCATTGGATTTCCATGCAAAACTGGTCTTACCCACTAGCAATTCGCTCCTTCACCTGCTTCAATTCTGCACTAGATTCCTCAGCCTCTTGCTTCTTCAATATCCTCTTACCTTGCGAGCATTGCGATATCCAACAGCAAGATTGTAAAACTCCTGAATTATACCACGTTCATTCGTGCATTGCAGCAAATGCAGGAGCCTGGCTTAGTCGGCGAAATCGGGGTATTGATATGACCGAAGCTATTGAAAGTCTTGAAATCTTAACTCGTGTCCATTTGTGGCACATTCATGCCAACTGGTTGTGGTGCGGCCAAATTCGAAATATTCGCGTGACGACAACTCTGTCCCGCTGGGCTGTAGCTGTGGCACGGGTACTCTGACTGTTCGCCGAATTGCTCGACTTACTCACTCGAGCATGCCCCTAATGACGCCAGGACATAATGAACATTCGGTCTCTTGTATATAACTTCAAAGGTATGAGACACGATGGAAGGAAAGCCACAATTCCACAGGACTGCACGAGGTATCTGATTCCTGTCGCACTCGCGACTCGCAATCAATCAACCAGCCTCGATAATATCACAAGATACCTGGTCCTAGCTCAAAGACTGCAGAGCATGCTCGGTCCGATGTAGCCACCCCAACATACTGTCTAATGGTTATTTTCACGGCATTTCCTGCTTTTCAAGAAGCCCCCACCTGTATCTCGGGTGCGGCCATAGGCACGTCGGGAAGTATGGCATCCCCCTCCCGTTTTGCACGGTTGAATCGATGAAAAGTACCCACCTACAGACCACCTCAAATTTGGCGATGGTATCTCGGATCTTGATTACCATGATCCGTTCGAAGTATGGTGCAGCTATCCACTGCTTCGTACTGCCAGCCCCACACCGTCTTACCCCGGCGAAGAAGTGTGAGGATTCCAGAGTATGTAGGAGCACATATCAATTCCTACGGTGGAGCTGCTGGTACAGGAGGGTAGTGGAGCAGTTTCAGAGGATTGAGAGAATCTGCGAGGTTTTTATCGAAGTAGGATGGGGGTTTTCGCAAAGTGGCCGGGAGAAAGTGACTGCGATTCCGTGTAGAATATTTCGCAGCGAGTTTGCAACGCTGGACGAGAAGAAGGGAATTTCGTTGGGCACGGTGAGATAAACTGGATCCGCGAGCAAGGAAGGAAGACGTGGTAGGTTCGCAGGTGTAAAGTACCAATTCGGAAACCTTCGTTCAAGTCATCGGCACCCGGCTGCGGTGGAAATCATCTCTACGGGTGCTTGGATGATATTCGCCAGTAGATAGAACGACATTCCGTCGAAGTGTATTCTTGTTCTCGTGAACAAATGTCTTCTTGCCCAGTGGATTTTCTCCGTGGAAAGCCCGCCAAAGAACCCTCGTCGCCAAGTCTGAAAACATCGCCGTGCCAGATGCTGCTAGAGATGGGGAAAGAGGGAAGGTAGTAATCGTGAGATGGGAGCTAAATCGGATCATCGTTTGGCGCTCCTCCAGCCCTTTATACATCGCAATCTGAGCTCTCCGTAGCTCTAGTGCTGTTCTCCGTCAAGCCTCGGTCGAGCTGCTCCGCGACGAGAATTGTTCGAGTTCGTAACGCCCATACCGACGTGTTACGTATACTGGCATGTTGATTCGTTCAGATTCATGTCCGTCGTTGTGCTGTCGAGTACCGGTAAGTGAAGAAGCCGGCTGTAATATTGGTGGTCGCGGGGTCGTGCGCTTTGTTCCTCCACCTTGTATGGGCTGAGCTAGGACCGAAGAGGAAAGAGTATCCTGGCGAGGTTTCTTGAAGCTTGACTTGACCACCTCGATCACTATCTACCTAGTTTATATGTCGAACTTTCTTATTCTCCTACTATTGGTCACTCAATTATTGTCTGGTGGACTCGCGAAGTCATGGAAAAGAACATGCTCGCAAATTGTATATTGGTAGAGGAACCTACCTCCCCATTCTCCTCAACATGCATACTGCTGTTGATGTCTGACTATAAGGCCTACTTGTGTGTGTCTTTTTGTGCATACATCGGATGCCGTCTTCCATGACTCAACCACTCCCTCAGAGTGGCATTAATTCCAGTCCCTTGGGCGTAGTGTCTTATCTCCTCCATCCCAAATATATGTAATATGACCGACCTCTTCTAAATCGCAAGTTGGCTCAATATTCAACGCCATTGTCAAGCCGTATTGGCCATTATTGCCCAGCGTCGTTTGTCTGATGATAACTCTGAAAGGTCGGCTCAAAGCTTTGGCTACCCAAGCTGCCCAATTCAACATACGGCCGTATTCAGCAGCAGGATAAGAGTAATCAAAATCAATGATAATGCTTTCAAAGTTGTTCTTCAGTAAGCATTTATTGGATTTCAGCTGTATGGGGTTTGTTGGCTGAACCTTTGGACTATTGAAAGTTAGTTTCAATCGCAGGATCCATACAGCTCGTAAGTTAAACTATTCAAAGTATGCCAGCGAGACATCTTGCTACCCATCAAATAACAAGCTCCCCAGACTTGGGTGGTCCAGGGTGGACTCCAAGGTACTTAGAAGCTTGACCCAGCTGGCAGCCACGCCCTTTCAATAAAGACAAGGACAAAATTAAGCGCCTAGGATGGGACATTCGACTAAACACTATAAGATGCTTTTGCCTTACTCCCCATCTGCATTCATAACAAGCGTGAAATGCCTGATTTTCAACATCTGCTTCATGGGCATCTTTTTGAAAGCCTCCGTATTCGTCTTCGTAACTCTGAAGTTGTTCATATCGTTTCCTCCATAGCTGTACAAGCGCACAGCTCTGATATAATCGTCGGCGAAGAACTCATCTCCGGCGAGCGCTTCCAATAGTGCGGGTGGCTTGCCCGAGGGGTTGTGTACCAAGTTGTGCGCGAAGATCTTCAGGCGGATTTCTTGAGGTAGCTTCTTGAGGTGGAAGGGGGAAAGAGGGACAGCGTCGTTGGTGCTGGGTTGGATAGGTTGCTCCATCGTCGCGAGTTGGTGTTTTGCTGCTTCAATACTGCCGTTGATGTCTGCGCCAGTTTCTGCTAACCATGAGGCCAACGTTGAGGATCGAGTCTTGTATCTGCTGTTATCGTCAGCAAATAATTCAATGTTGCTTTGTTGGCTCTAAAACGCATTTCAGACAGCCAAAGATGGGTTTGCACCCAAGGGGTATAGTGGCATGTGTCTTTGAATCAAATTGCTTGACACATACCAATTGAAAGGGGACTTCAGGTAGGCAATTCTCCTGACCGGACCTCAAGAGTGATTGGAGAGAGCGAAACCTCATGCAGAGGATACGTACCTCTCGTGGGAATCAGACTTAAGACCCGGCGCCATTATCAATATGCTTGGCTTCAACAAGCCAGCTTTGTCGCACGAAGTAAAGTGTTTTGCTCCCCAGTCGAAAATTAATATAAAAGCCGCGCAAGAATGACTCCTCTTTTTCTGAGCCACTAGTAAGCTATGCCACTACATTTTTCAGGTGAATAGCCCCATGCGAGATCTGGCAGACCCGCAACATAAAAAGCGAAACCACTTCAGACAAGAAAAAGAACGCTGGCAAGAACTCTTTAAATATTGCCCAATACCGCATCCCTTCGAAACGCAATCAGAGCCTCTTTAACTCTTGTATATATCATTAGATCACGCTAGCATATGCAAGCGACGTCCTCCCTCCTAAGCCTTGTTCTAAGGCCGAACATGACGTTGAAAGAAAAACATTTATTCATTCATTCCCTTCAAACACTTCCCATTTATCCCCAGGTGCTTACAGACTACAAGAAGCTAGAAGCAACTATTGCCCAGGTCATCCATACGCTACTCGGCAATGCCATATCGCGTGGAAAGCCCGAAAGCGGATAGATTACGTGTAATCATAAATCGGTACCATAGACTCGGCCGAGTTCATTTTCTAGGACTAAAATACATATTATGTTTGACTCGTGAAAGATATGAGCTTCCTATGCAGCAATTACAAATTGATCCACGCAATTGCAAACTCTATACTTGCAACATTAGCGGACAGCAGCCCTAACAGACTACACCTACCAACTCCAAAACGCCGAGTAAAAGGTTCAGCCGGGAAAACCCTAAAATAGTCATGGACAATATTCTATTGGAGGCAAGAACGATGCAACAGTCGATGCTGCCTTGCAAATAGCGCCATGATCCCGAAATGCTGGTAGCCGGGCCATTCCAGCAGTGCCCACAAACAATGAGCAAGCCCAAGCTTACTCAATAACCTTAGCCTTGATGGTTGGTGGAGTCCACTTGTGCCGCATGCTCCATTTATCATTAAAATACTTCTCAAAAGCCTCGCAGTCCTTGAAAACTTGATCCTGTGGTTGCCAGTACTCGAAGCAATTCTGGAAGACGAGCCGAATGTCAGCCTCGAATTCGGCAGAATTAGCATACTCCCCCTTGTCCATTTTGGCCTTGATCTCGCGCAGACATATTGGATGCTTGACGACGTTGAAGTATTGAGGACAGTTATGAGCGACGGGATCGACAGGGTCCTTGAACGGTCCCACAAGACGCGTCCAGAAGCCGGGACCTGAGAGCATACGGCTGATCAGTTCTTTGCAGTAGATCATGTCTGTCTCTGGATCCAGTTCCGATGGATGTTTTGGACCAGGGGCTGAGTTCTGGTTGGGCCCACGGCGGTTGACGCGGCGACCAGGCTCAGAGCGACGAGCTTGCTTCTTGACGACAGGCTTCACTTCGAATTCTTCATCCGGGGCGCCAGTCAAGGGACCGGATTCGGATTTACGGGCACGCTTATTTGGACGAGCTGGCTCGGCGTCGATATCGATTGGGCGAGGGTGATTGACGGGTTGATTGACGGGTTGATTGGAGGGAGTCGTGTTGATCGGTGGGTCCATATTTACTGACCTTTTGGCGGACGTTGTTGGGAGTTCGCTCATAACAATAACAAGCTCACTCAGAATCTCCTTGGGAAGCGAACGGGCAAAATCGTTACGAACGTAAGGAGAGGACCGCACTGTGTAATATTAGGGACAGTTCATTTTGACATGAGCCAAAGAATCTCATGAATGAGACGAATGAAAGGAATGGACACCGAGGAATGAAATGGTTGAGTACTCACTGTGTTCTGCTGACCATTCTACGAGCATCTTTCGAAGTCCACTGCCTTGCTCTGTCTCTTTCCAGGCAGCTTCCAGTAGTTCAATGCCAGGAATCATGCTGGTTCGTTGGCGGCGCTCCGCCATGCTATCCAGAACAGCGACGCGCAAGGGCGCCATCTGCAGCTTTGTCGCGAGCTTCCAAACACCGAGGAGAAGAGTGTACTCGGGAATATCCTTTCCACTACGCCTATTATAAACCTCGCCGGTATAAATGAAATTTTGAAAGCATCCAAATATCTCGACGGTGGTATCGGGCACTTTGAGGACATATTCGACTTTGTTATCGCCCTCTTTCGCAAGTTCGTCGCGGAAGTATGGGGACTGAGCGCAAAGAAGATCTTTCTGGATACCAAATACGACCTCATCGGGGCCGATGAAGAGGATTACGAAATGAGGGTGAGGCTCACTATGAGGGTCAGCGACTCATGAAGCTGAGATATGCGATGAGTTGAGAACCTACTGCCATGATACAGTCGCTGAGAGCTGGCCTGCTCCAGCAGTGAGATCCACGCCAGGGGTCGCCATCTCGACTAAGATATGTATTGGTTATGGCGAGGTTGTGTAATGTTGAATTGATGTCGATATATCGAGGAGATTGGTAAATGAAAGTTTTAATGCATCGCGACAATGAGCCTTTTGAACCAACGAGTGCTCCCAATTCACCACTTTATAATTCGGCGATGGGAATTGCGAAAATATCAAGGCGATGATGAGAAACCCCTAAAGGTTCAGCTGTCAGCCATATTGCAAGGCTTTGGATTTGCAAGATGTGTGGAGTGCAGGGATGTTGACCATCGCGAGTGCCATTGCAACGCAAGAGAAATTGTATAATTGACGAATCAAACCGTCAACAATCATCTCTCCGCTGTTGTATTCAAAGAAGATACGAATTGGCTCTTTTGGGTCGTAGCGGGGCAGGATCGCATTGGTAGTGCGCTGCTCATCTGAGAGCTTCGCCTCTGCGCTCATATGAAAAGACACATTGCCGCACATTGCGATGAAGGAAAAACCGCAAGCCGTCTTTGAATATAACCAAAGTAATCACGTACCTGATATAAAGTGTCTGATATGTTTGTTACTCGATTCGGGAGATGGTGGGGTTTGCGGCTGTTGATGCTTTTCATGAGATGAGGTTCAGAATGAAATTTGGGGTAGCACTTGAGTTATGCATGCATATAGTTATGCTAGCCTCAGAGCTTGGCGTTCATAAATTATGCACCGTGATTAACCGAGGGGGCCAGTTGCTGCCCCTTTTATATACTCAATGCTTGAGTATACCTTCAACTATCTTATACTAATCAGAGCTTATAGACAGTCTGAAATTGAATATATGTTGATAATAAATACTTAAGAATTTTATAAAGTTGAGAGTATTATATAGCCAAATAGGGGCAACATATAAGACTACAAGGGGTTTGTTTCACTTCTTTGCTATTCCTGCTATATTTGTACAGTTAATACAATCAAAAACGTAAAGGTTTGAGGATCTAAGACCGCGGTCCGCATGCTAAATAAATCCCCTTGTGATTTGAGTATACTACTAGAATCAATTATGCGCAATTCAAGGCATCCATTCCACGGTTTCATATCATATCAAAGCTTCACGAGGCTCTCCCAAATATAAGTGTTCACAGACATATAAATCCTCTCGATAAAACCCCAGCTTTCGCTCCAAATAATAGACTGAAAGTTGGGGCGGTTGAAAAAACAGCTCACTCGGTTCACGGGGCTTGAAGACCCTCCTCACAAACGACGTGCTCTTTGCGCGTAGGAACTTGATTTGCAGCTCGTCTAAGGGCCTAATCTTTTCCAACTACTGCTCCCGGTCTATTTTATACGCACCAAGAGCTGCTGTAAGGATACGTGTTCCTTTATTACCCACCCAGTCCCCAGGCTCATTCCTCACACGAAAAGCTTCAATAGCCCCTGCAACTATAGCAGCTTTTGCTGAATCTTGCGTTATCTGGTGTGTCTGGGAATGTTGCGTATCGGTCTCCGAGGTCTCCGAGTCAGAACCATCTACCTCTGAGTCGTAAGTATCAGTATCCCAGTCCGAACTATCAGCAATCTTGCGGGGTGGCTTGAACACGGTAGTAGTTGGATCGAATTTGACGTTTTTCTTTTTGGAAACAGTATCTTCTCGGCGTTTGTATTCGGAAGACGTGTCCTTTGGTCTGTTGCGGCTTCTCTTATCTTCTGTCCCGAGGTCTCTCCTTCTTCGGATTTCCTCTTTCTCCAAATGGAGTCTCTTTTCCTTGGTCCCACTGGAATAATTGTTTCGAAACTTTTTGGGGAAAATTTCGTGGAGCATGTCTTCATTCTCATCCTTTACAAACACTCGCTCTACTGTCTTGAAACCTGGATTCTTCTCGTGGTCCAGACGGACAGTGCCATCGCTTGAAGCTGAACTAAGTGGTGTTGCGGAAAATTGTGGAGATTTCGATCGAGGTGGATTATATCTAGAGCTTGAACGTCGGTTGTTGGCAGGCTTAATCAAGGTTGATTGACTTGACTCTGGATCAGAATCTTGAAGTTCCGAATAATGTGATTTGGGATAGGGTGGAGGAGGTGTTCGCATCTTAGCCGGTGCTTTTGGAAGCTCTGCCGTGGTGATAACTTCTGACTTCTCCGCCCCCGTTGCAGATTCATCAAAAGAGGTATTCAGCCACTGCGCGATATAGCTTTGTTGGTTCTGGATGGGTGTCTCACTTCCTGGTAGTTGTTCACTTATGGGAGCACTATTCTGGCTGGATTGCTCGGAGTTGCTCGTGATTTCGCGGCCTCCTGGGACCTGAATTGTAGGCATATCGCTGTCAATCAGCTTTTTGCCCGGTAGCCGATTTGCAGTAGCTTGTGGTGAAGTGGATTTTGGGTGAACAGAATCTGTTCTGGGTCCAGACTTAGATACAACACGATCTCCGAGTTTTTGACTTTGAGCATCAGTCTTTGGCACTCGTGCATTCGGATACTGGCTTCTTTGCGCCTCATGATCCTCCCCCTCATTATTACTAGTCCCATTTGACGCTTGCTGATTCGGGCCTTCAGTCACCAACTGCTCATCGTCTTTTTCAGAAAGGTCAGGCATAGCCTCGGGCCTAGGTAAGGATGTATTTGTAAGACGGAAACTGGCATTCGTCCACCAAGGGGGCCTATTACTGGCTGACTGAATGGCCGCCTCGTCCAAGATTCCACTCTGGTCCAATCTCATCATGTATGCTTGCAGGACATCCATATGCCGATCGAGAGAATCGCTGCGGAAGCCTCTAGAAATCATCTCGGCCCGGAAGCGTCTCCACACATTCTTGTCATCACCTGCATATGTAGACAACGACAATTGAGAATCAAGGGCGGACACAGACCCAAGCCGTTGCGCAACCCGCGCATGGGTGGCAATATCTAAGACCGCTTTTCTCATATCTTCGAATCCGTCCATGCGATCCAGTACTTTGTTGAACCCTGCCTCGACTCTGTTGTCGACTTTCTCGGTGGCAGCAAGTTGCAAAGAATCCAAGAAGACAGCTAGCATCGATGTATAGGTGACAATCTTTGCACGGTATGTACCTAATTCTCCCAGCTCTGCTCCAAACCGCATTCGATGCCAAAGTCTTTTAGGGCGACTGCCTTCGGCTCCATCCTGTAGACTGCTATACTTTGCGAGAAGCCGATCAAGATTGTCCAGAACTCCACGACACCCGTCGGAAATGAGTATCAGGTTCGAGGCGGCTGCGGAGTTCTCACGAGCTAGACTCGAGTCCGGCCTTGTTGCCTCCTTATGGACAGACTTCAGAACACCATGCAGACTTCGAACTTCAGTCGCAATTTCCAGATATTCACCACCTGCTTCCTTGCAGTTGCGGTAAGTTTGTCGGGCAATTTGGGTGAGTAGGACAATATCGCCAATCGAGAAGCCGAAAGACATTTTAAGTTGTTGAATATGCAAACATGTAAGGTAGATTTGGGACTAGGAGCCTTAATATATGACGGTTATTTGCGGCGCCTTTATTCGCTCAGCCAGCCACATTCTTTGGCGTTTTTAGTCACCTGTTTAGGGAGGCGCAGTACCCCGCCAACTCGGTGAAGCAATAGGTACAGTATAGGACAAGGCAGAACCTTTAGGAACCCTCTTTGACCCAAGTATTATTTTTAGGCAGAAAGAGCCTTCTGGCATATTTTGCAACAGAATAAAGAATAATAGAAAGGGAGCCAAAACTCCTACTATCGCAGATCCAAATTATAACGACGTCGAGGTTCAGACTGAGAGTCTTTGCAGCATATGGTGCGAGATTGAAGATCCGCACTATAGAAATGCAGTGCAAGCTAGGGCTGAGGCTGGATCATGCACAGCCGACAACCCCCCAATCATCACAAGACGAACTCTCTGTCACTGATATTTGTCGCAAAATTACAGCCGCATCGTGATTAGATATCGATCTTCGCTTGAAAGATTGCTAAACTGAACATAAAAAGTGCACAGGTGTATAGTAGGTTAAACAGCCGAAAAACTGTGCTCGGGCTTACGCTTGGGAAGAGGAGCTGTGCTAGACACTGATTCCGACCTCTCGCGCTCTGCAGAATCCGCAGAGAGCCCCGTTGCGGTACTAGTGGTATGTACCATCCCCAGACGTGTTATTCCATATAAAAAGCCTTCAACTACTGGTGCCACCTTTGCGATAACACTCCGCGGCACATTCCAAATTTTGAGGATTCGAACACGGCTTTGCGCCCGTGACGTGCCTCATTAATGGCTCGGTATAGAAGCACATAATATGCCTAGACCAGTGTCGAGCGTAGTCTAAACGGCAAATGAAAATGAATCCTACTACGTAAGCTTTGAATTGAGGAAATTGATAGGCCATAAAGATACGCGTCAAAGATGCGCAGGCGTCGAAGAGACCGAGTGTGAGGACGTGAGCAAGCGGAAGGCGTAGATATATTGTCGCTCAAATCTGAGGGCTGCACCAAAATGCGTGTTAAGTTGGTTCTTTGCGCCGTGCTAATAGGCAGTCGCTATAGAGACGGGTTCGGTTACCAAAAAGGGGTAATAAAACAGACTCCTCTCTGCTCATGATACCTAACTAGGTACGAAAGAATAATTTATAGCTGCCAGAAGATAACTAACAAGAACTTAAGGATTGCTCCTATCCTGCTATTGCGAAAGCCTGTTAAATATTACAGGGCTTGTGTTTGAGTATGCTCCTACATCCGTAGTTCTATTATCGTTCTTTTGCACCATTACAATAGTGGATAAAGTATTACCTATCCGCGCGGAATAACTTAAGGACAGATATATATCCTAAACATCTAGCTGTTAACACCGAGTCATACAGCGCTCGACAAGCGATTCTATAAAGTTCTTTACCTATATACCAAACAACAACTCAGAGCTTCGGGCTTTCCGATGACAACATAAGGTGCGTAGAAAGCTTCTGAAGTTTCGAAACTTGCTTATAAATATTCGAAACCAAATAACTGAGACGAAGGCGAGCTTACTCCATTTGTCATGTCCAGCAATCCAGAAAGTCCTTGGTGGTTCAACCGAATCATAACTGCAGGCTCGTAGAAACACCATGTCCAAGCAAGGCCGCCCAATCTGATGCTCAGCTCAGTCTGATTTCGACGGATCCGCTGACATATCAAAAAGCTGCATTAACGCCGATCCTAGCTCTGCGACACATGCAAAGCTTCTTCCAGAAACCTGACTCAGCAACATACACAGCTACAATCGTCAATTAGCAATAGCATCAATTCCTAAGCAGGGCTTTCGTAAGCCCGCCAGCCAGCAGAATACCATTCAAAAGAGCCAAAGCCCTAAGGCTGAAATATCATGTATCAATCTACCCAGGATCGGACTCGGCAAACTCACCACAGTCATACTAATACGAAGTATAATGGAGAACAGTATCACTCCCAAAGCTAGTGCTAGTCAATCAAAAAAGCAGCGCAATCGTATACTGCTCTCTTGTATCGAATGCCATCGGCGCAAGCATAAATGTGATCGACAAACCCCATGCAATGACTGCACTGCAAGAGGTGTACCCCAGAGATGCACATACATGATGCCGCCGTGAGCGCTTGCCCCCCTCTCTCGAGTCCTATTTTATGTTTACTGAACACCCAATGATTAACACTCCTTCGTAACCGCATACAGACAACATCCTCGAAGCTCCCGAATGAGAAGAAGGGTTAGCGGCGCCGAGGTTATTCTCACGCGAGAATCCATCAACTCCCTGGCAGTGGCAGGTCAAAATCTCGCCCTTGACGCCCCAGTTGAAGCGCATAACGCCGATAGGGACCACCTTCTCCTCGCGGCTTTTCTGGCGGACGAGGCTAGCTGGGAACGTGTTACTGAACCTTCTTCTCCTTCGGACTTGGATCTTGGCAGGAGTATGAGTATAGCCGGTATGTAGGTCAGACGGACATCCGCCGCAGCTCGTGCGGACCTAAGCTACATCTCTTTGTTAAATTACGACGCCTACTAATAGTGTTTGACGGATAATATTTTTGCCGCTCTATACATAGTGATTATATAGTAAGCATTTATTAATTGTTTAATTTATAGTAGATAAATAAGTATATATAACTTATACTATTATAGAAGGTTATTTAAATAAATTAAATTATGATATATAGCA
>QGMI01000899.1:0-16322 GCA_007821535.1 Lachnellula occidentalis | reverse complement strand
CTTTAAATAATATTAATATTCTCTATTTCTGTTTACTAAATGTTTAATAGCAAGCTATTAGCTATATAATCACTAGTTTATAATCTTTTCTAAATTGTTTCTTAATATAAAGTTGTAATATTAATCATATAGTTAAATCTTTTACAACTATATCAAATCCCTCGCTTATTTTTTATTTATACTTAGATTAAAATAAGCGATTAACTACTACAAATTCTACGTCTATAGTATACTAGTAGTCTTATAGTAGCAACTCTATTTAATACTATAGGTCGTGATTAGAAGGATTGATTTAATATAATTAGTATAGCCTTTTTTAAGGATAGTCCTTATATTAAAGTTAATAGAAACAAATAAGGTTAATAGAACTTTCTTAATCTCTAGAATTAGAATAAGCAAACTTGATCCTTCTTATAGTGCCTTCTAGCGTTAAAATATAGTTTTGGCTACTTTTTTATATTTTTTTAATACTTTATTAAATATTAAATATTTAGCTAAATAGTAATTTATTAGTTTATACTTTTTAAATTTTTCTATATACTTTATTAAACGTTTAGTATTCGCTTGAATAACTTTAAATCTATTAGATTATAAATAGATAATAAAGCTTCTCTTATTAAATAAGTTATCTATTACTACTAAATGCTACTATCTTAGCTTCTATTTTTTTAGTTCTTATATTAGCTTTTATAATCTAAGCTTAGAGAAGTTAATCTTATAAACTTATAATATCTTGCTCCTATAGACTATTAATAGTCTCCTACTACTTACTACCTTTCTATCTTTTACCCTTTAGCCTCCTATTTGACTTAACTACATTTATAATAGGCTAGTTAAGACCTAAAGACATTATCAGGTCTAAATCGGTCATTTCCTTAGTAGCTCTTTTACTTTAATATAGACTTTTCACTTTAAATATCTAGTTAGTAAATGTTTTATAAATGCTTTAAGAGTGTTTACCTAAATAGGATAATCTATTTGCAATCCTTATCTATAAATCATTTGCGCGATATAAGTTTAGAATCTGATATAAGTCTATTGCTAAAGTACTATCTAAGATTTCTTTATTAAACTTCTTACTTCTAGAAGATATTAGCTTATGATAAGTAAATAAGTAAATAATAAATAGATAATAAATAGATAATAAATAGATAATAAATAGATAACAAGTAGATAACTTACTTCAAGATCGCTATAAGAAGGCGCTAATGTCTACTAAGAGAATTACTCATAGTACTAGCTAATTTAATTAGATTAGAAGTTTAATAAGATTTATTAAATGCTATTTTATCTTCCTTAAAGAAATTAATATTCATGCTAGATATTACCTAAGGATTTCTCTTATAGTCTAGCTATCCTTTTATCTCTAGGCTATTTAATTATTAGCAAATGTTTATTAAATTAATAGAAAACGAAAACTTACATTCTAGCTTATATAGTATTAAATAACTTAAATATGTCATCCTTTAATAGTTATGTAACTAGAATCTCTTTTAACATATTAAGTTTAATAGTTTTCTTAAGATATCTAATTTTATTAAGACCTCTTAAGTAATAAATATGATAATAAATAATTATTCGCTTAATATAATCATGCTAATAATATAAAGGGGCTTGTTAAATAGATATATAGCTTTATATATTTATCTATTCAAGTTATAATACTATATGCTAAATATAAAGTTCTTTAATCTATACTAAGAAGGCGCCTTATGCTAAGGAAAGGTTTAATAACTAATTATAAAACAGTTAACTAGAAGTTAGAGACTTACTATAAGCCTATATCTTATATATATCTATGACTATAAGTTTAATTCCTTAGCTATGAATATAAAAGAATTCTAAGTGTTTATTAAAGGGCTATAAAAGTGCATTAATATATTTATACTATTAAATAAAATAATGAAAATAGCCTTTAGCTATTTTTTAATTAACGAAAATGCGGTTAAAGATTATAATTATATAAAGTAAATATCTAGTAAATAGTTAAGAAGGGATTACTTATACTTATTCAAATGATTAATAAAGTTTGCAAATAGTATCTTATTTATATCGCCTTGAATATATTTAAAAGATATATTAATTTAAAGAGAAGTTTAATAAATAAGATATTGCACCTCTTAGGCATAGCCATATATAATCATATAATTAGTAGTATTATTATATATAACCCAAATATACAAATCTATATAGCCTTAATAAAATAATTTATACTCTTATCAAGCTTTTATTAATTAGTTAGTAAATACTTAAAAAGTATAAGATAAAGAATAAACTAGCCTAATCTATTCTACTAGAGAATATATAATAAATCTCTTCCTAAAGAATAGATTCTATATAAGACTTATTAGATAGAGCAAGATAATAATTACTTAGAGTTTTATAGTTATAATATTAGTACTAGTCTCTAATAATAGGTGAGTTTATTATCTTACCTAGATATTTATTAATTATACGTTTAGTAAATATATAAGGAACACTTACTAACTATTAACCCTGCCTAGATTTGTTAATAAATATTTAAACGCTATTTATTAGAAATATTCTAAGGTAGTTTAGTACCTATACGAGTAGTATGTTTATACTTTCTAAAGTATCTAATATAGATAAAAAGAGTCTTTTTAAGGTTATTAGAGACTTAAATATCAAAATGAGTAGTATAAAAGAGCTTTTAAAGCTTTTATAGGCCCTAAGAATATGGACATCTTAAATTTAGTTAGTAAATAATTAAAAAGTATATATATAAAGTTAATATACTATAGTCTACTCTATATAAAGTAGAAGGATAGACTATATAATAGTCTTATTCTAGTAGTTCTTTATTAGGATTTAGAAGGCGTAAATTATTAGATTATAACTTATATATAAATGACTAAATTAGCTCTATTAACCACCCTATATAAATTTGCTATAAGGGATTAATATATATATAGAAATGATACAAATCTGACTTTAATTGTCTTATGCTATTAATAGACTTAGTATAACTAATAAAATACTTAAAAGTATTATCAAGAGCCTAGGTAAATAATTAGTAAGTATAAACTAAATATAAGTTAAAAACTTATAAGATTCACTAAATGTCCTATAGTAGGCATGCTAGTATAAGGGATAGAAAAACTATCTAGTATTATAGTATTATGTAAACATTCTAGTATACGTTTCTAATACTTTTTAATCGCATTAAAGAAACTATAAAAAATTAGTAAATATTTACTAGATATAAGATAAAGGTTTATACTTAACTATCTTTTTTATTAAAGGATTATTATAATATCCTATATCCTAAGCCTTTTGTGATTTATACATAAGATCCTTTTTCTGCTTAATATTTATAAGGCCTTATAAGGTATGCTTTTTAGATATAAAAGGTATAAGTTTACTAGAATACACTTTTATACCTAAGCACTAGCGTATAGTATGAGTAGTTATAACATTTGCAAGTATTATATAATATAATAGTCAATTACGTATTTTATCCTTAAAAGAAGAGTCATATTAAACTTATAGTAAGATATTTAGTAATTGTTTATTATTTAACTAGAAGTATATATAATATTAAACACCTTAAGAACATCTTCTTAAGAGAATCCTTTAATATTAATAATATATATAATACTAGTAGATAAAGTTTTAAGGAATTTAGGTATATTAAAAACTTTAATATTATAGATCTTCTTTATATAGGTTAAGTAATAGCTATAAGCATCTGAAATATAAAAAGGACCCTTGCGCTTCTTATATTAGGGATCTAATTGCTATATAAATAAGTAATTAGTAAGCATTTAGTATCTATATATAAAAGATAGATAAATTTACTAAAGTGCTATCTATAATCTATTACTATAGCGTAGGTTGATTAAGATTAGCTAGTAGAGTATTATTACTATTAAAGTAAGTTGACTATATATAAGGGTAGTTAATTTAAAGATTAGGCTAAAAGTTAGTATTAAGAGGAAGTAAATTAAGATATAAAGAAGGTTAAGGAGGTAAAGAAGGTTAAGGAGGTAAAGAAGGTTAAAAAGGTGAAGAAGGTAGATTAAAAGCTAGTAGAGAAGAAGCAAAAGAGTTATCTTAAGATATAAAGGAAGGCATAATAAATTAGGATAATACTAATAAGGAAGGTAAAGTAAGCTAGCTTAATATAAGAGAAAAATTTCTAAAAGGTAATTATATAGCTAATTAGCCTAAAGAAAGAGGAGATGTAAAAGATAGGCAAGTAGAAGGATATAAAATAGTTAAATGTAAAGGCAAGTTATATGATAATAATTAATTAGAATAATAATATAATATAGTAATAATTAAAAGGTAATTAAAGGTATAAATAATAGATAATAAGTATTATTATATAAGATGTAGTTAAGGTTAATAGGTAGTTATAAAAGTAATTATAAATATTTACTAAATAGTTAGAGGCTATATAAGTAACGCTAGGTAGTAACTATACTTTAGGCGTTCTAGCTATATAGGGAATAGAGGTTGGTCTATGTGTGTCTCGGTCTTTATATATGCTAGTCTATGTTTAAATGCTAAAACGACTAAGTGGGCCACATAGCTTAGGGGGACCTACTTGGTAATTTTCAGCTGATGTAGCTTAGGTCCGCACGAGCTGAAGCGGACGTCCGCGCGACGTGGATACTCGCTTTTCTCTTTGTATTTATCTTGGTTCAGCAGCACCCTTATATTAATATTCTACCAACCGTGATGCCACGCCTTTCTATCACAACCTCTCATCCGTCCCTCGAACTCTTCTTTGACGCCTTACTGAACCAATCCCTCTTCGACAGAGCCCCCTGTAGTTTACCAGACCCATTCCCGTCCTTCTTCGGATTAGGCGGTCGATACGGAATACCTCTAGACCTCCACTCCGCCATCGAATCAGCCCTCTTCGACTTCTTGATATCCTGTGCTCCACCAGATCGTTCCGCCTCCCTCTTCGACGACCCCCCTAGTGTTCTACCAGACCCGCCCCAGTCTTTCTTCGGATTGAATGGTCGATACGGAATACCTCTAGATCTCGATGGCGGGGACTCAGCCCTCTTCGACTTCCCGACCTTATCCCGCACTCCACCTCCTTCTTCCACCTCCCTCTTCCCCCCTTCCCCCCTTCCCAGACCCCCCGTTCCCCTCTAAATGCTCCCAGTAATTCTCCCCATAAATCGTCATAATCTCCTTCCCAAACGGAATATCCCGCTTCGAGCGTACCACAATCCTCTGCTTCCTGCCAATAATCTCCGGCTCAAACTCCACGTCAGTAAGTTGCGGATTCTTGGGATGCTGCGCATCGTTCATGAACCGCGCCCAGTTGCCCAGCAGCCCAGATGCCGAAACGGCCGTCGCAGCCAACGTTTCATTGTTTGCACCGTGCGGCGGCCCGTTGAAATCAAGCATGTACCACTTGTCGCCGCAGATTTCCTCCTCTGGTAACGGGAACAGCTTGCCGACGTACTCACCGACCACGACGCCTTTGGGAATTGGCGAGAGAGCTCGTACGCCCCGGTTGAGGGAGTTGTAGTTTGCAGTTGGGTACTCGACGATCTCGACCAGGACATCCTCTATCCACTGGTCTCGCGTGCACCTGCATATTTCCACGTCCATTTCTCGATACATGGAATGGAACGCCGTATTCGGTACTACGTCGCGATTGCAGTAGTCGCATAGGTTCCAAGGACCAGTCTCACTCTCAGCTCCGTACTGAGGGTCCCATGGGTACTGCCACCCTTTGGGCCATGTATCGGGTCTGGGGTATTTCTTGAACAGAGCTTTGTCGAATTCATTTTCGACTTGGTCGCGAACCGGAGCAACGACCTTGGTCATCTCGTCTGTGAACTGGCATAGCTTGATATCACCAGTCGCAGATAGATACACCTCGTGGATATGAGGAAGTTTCTTCTCGTCATATAGATAGTAAGGTTCACAATTGCCGAAAGACGCCGCGAGAGGGCACCGACTGTAGTACCACACGTATTCTAATCGTCGCATCAAGGCGAACATTCGTAAACTGTACCTGTTCTCATGGACGAGATTTCTCAACCCAGCCCAGCTCAGATCCGGATCATCGTTCATAGATTTCGTAAACGCGCTTGCATACATTGCGATTACTAGGAATTCTCGCCCAAGGAATCCATCAGCGGACCTGTACCGAGTCTTCTTGAGGTCCGACCAGTCTGGGACGTTGCTGAATGGGTTCAAGGCTTTGGCGGAGGTAGTCCTTTTCTTTCTTGCTAGACCGCGTGCACCCCAATTTGTGTCTATTTCTCGATACATAGACTCTAGCTTGCCTTGCGCTTCGCGCGTTGTACTTGACGAATACGCCTTGGGGGTTGGGGCCTCACGCGTTCTAATCGGCAACATATTGGGGGTAAGACGGGAGATATAGCGAGGAAATGGGAGATTAAAGTTTCGACTATCAGAGAACATAGTAGCAGGTAGAAAATAATGGTACCTGTGAATTCAGAGGGCACAAAGAGGTTGAAACCGGCGTCAAAGAATGTGAAGTTGGGATCAAAGACTCCTGGCGCCGGAAAGGGACTGAAGAATACAATGAGGTTCTCAGACCGAGGCTGTATACGGGAGAATCGACAGCTGGCGACAGACAGATTCCAGGCTGAGTAATCGGGCCACAGAATGAAACTTGGAGGACTTCCGGCTTCGTTGAAACGCCAATGAAGATAGACCAGGGACTTGATTTATGAAATGATAAAACAAACATGCTGATGCAAAACAATGTGGAGTTCTCCAATGCATTTGTGGCGTCACGGGTACACGAAAGCCAGGCACTAGCCATTCGATATAAAATTATCAATTCCGTTCCGTAACCATCCAATCGTGATGCGAATTTACACGCCTCACTGTAACCCATATCCAGACCCAATACCCATTGTTATCCTCCAACGCCAAATTCCCAAAATGCACCCTATTCTTCCTCGCTCTCACTACTCTCATTAGCCCCACCACCCTCGGTATCTTTCAAGGCCTGTTCCAATTCCGCCTCCAGATCCAACTCCATGTCCATATCCTCATCACTCAACCCACCAGCATTATTGTTCGCCGGACTGGGCAGCTTCAAATGATCGACGTCCTGGTTCCGCTCCATATCGTCGTCCTCTCCCTCAGCATCAGCATCACTATCCTCCTCACTAACATCCTCACTTGGATCCCTCCGGACGACCGGTGTAGACGTGACTGGGTATGAACTCGGCGCATCGGGATATTCAATTGTAAAGCCATCGTCTTCTGATTCCTCTTCCGGCTCTGGTGATGGCGGCGGTTTGGGTTTCTTTGTCTTCTCTGCCTTCTCGACCTTCTTGCGCTGGGTCTCGGCCTTTGCCACTGTAGCTGCTTTCTTTGTTGTTTTCGAAGGCTTTCTTTGTGGTGGTTGTGCGGGCGTTTTGGCATGTGGGGTCTCGAGTTGTGGATACTGTGAACATAGAGTAGATGCGTCTTGGGCCCAGGGCGCGCTGACGAGGTTCATGTCGAATGTAGAGTCCACTCGGTGGAGAACAAAGTGCTTCTTGACAGAGTCGAAAATGAGGACATATTGGCTGTCGCCCGATGTTCTCGCCCCATGGTAGGAGTATCTGTCTGAGTTGTCGATGAAGGATAGATCGTAGCTTGTAGAGTCGGAAGGCTCGAGGTGCATGGAATTTTTGGAATCGGAGGAGGGGTCTGGCTTGTGGTTATCTAGGATGCTGTTAGATCTTGATTCTACTATGGAAGAAGGGCTTCGGCTCAACACCACACACATACACCTGATTCCCGTATATACTTCCTTTGAAGTCTTTCCCAGCAAGGCGTCGCTCAAGACGACGGGGTATTTGCCCGCCTTGTCGATATCGATTGATCCTGCTGCAAGGGCCGCCATGATGTTGGTGTTGCTGGTGGTAACGGGAATTGGATTGGGTTTGGGAGTAGGAATGGAATTGAGGTTTGAGTGGATGGTTGTGTGAGAACAATGAAGAGTGATTCCATGCCAAACACGTGAAGCACAGTCAGCTCATTGTCGTTGCTTTGCTTTGGAGTTGCGGTGCTTGTGTACGGAGTACGAAGGAAGCCGAGGAGGCGGGCGGCCAATGACGCCCGACTTCCGCCCGGCCCCGCCGCGTCCCGCCCTGCCCCACTCCTCCACTTCTGCTCCGTACATCCACTCCACCCCCTTTCCCCTCCTCCGTTCCTCCCTCTTCACTACGGAGTATAACTCACATTGACGAGTGAAGATGACTTCCCTCCCTTGCTAAGCAGACAAGTATAAGTACGGTACTCAATCACTTGAAGCTACTCGTACGTACTCTTGTGCATGCCCTCGTTTGCTTTGCCATTTGCCTTCCACGTAACCACGTTCCTAAAACCATCTGTTGGCTTGATTTCTTTTCCATTATTGTCCATACGCGTCGTACATTGTGGCGGAACATGGACTATAGAAGATTATACGATATAGCCCCAAATGGCCTGCTAGGCCCGGGATGCCGTCAATTCGATCAACATTTATCCAGTCCACCACTCTTTTCCCCGCATTCCAGAGATTACTGTCAATCCAAACAACAAACGGAAGACCGATCTCCGCATGTTGGAAGAACGAATGAAGCAGAGCATAAATGAAGATCCCGGCAGTTCCCTAAATCATCAACTATACGAAGCCTTTCGAGTTAGTATCTTGGAGGTAAACCATGCGTTTTATAGGTATCACGGACCCTATATCATTTACGGGCAGCATCTGATCTGTAGTTTTCTCTTTTGTCACAGATTCAAGTCGAGAGTTAACCTCAACGAATGAAACTTCTATTCTCTGGCACCCATCTAACTTCATTTCCTGGCTTCATATACCCCAAATTGCCCTTGATTTACAGCAAACGCAGCCATGATTCACGTTCTAGTGGACGCAAACTCTTCATCACAAGATCATCAAACAGGAACAATTATCCAGCATACCCAACGTCATCGAATTAAAATCATGCAACCGGAGCGTGATGCCCGAGAATATATGTGATGCTCTATATTGCCAGATATCACCTGGCTTTGCCGCTTTAGGACATGGGGATTTAGTCGGTTCCAAATGAAGCGCGGAGATGTAGATATAAGATGCTCCTCGCCCGTCCAGACCCTCTGCTTGTGATCGTCCAACCTACCGTCGAATCGTCGAACTTTTTCTTATTTAAAATATGCATTTCGCCAGTATGCTTTTGGTGGCCAGCACGGCAGTCCTTGCCGTCGCTGCACCAGCCACCGAGAAGAAGAGAAGAGCCTTGAAGAAGTTCAAGTTCTTTGGCGTCAATGAGTCTGGAGCCGAATTTGGGAATACTGCCATTCCTGGCCAATTGAACAAGGACTACGTCTGGCCATTAACGTAAGTCGGCTACTTTTGAGTCGTGCATCATATTAACTTTTAATAATAGCTCAACAATCGACACATTAGTTGGCAAAGGACTCAACATCTTCCGTATATTTCTCTCTACCTAGCTTCGACCCTGCCTCCACAGCTAATACATCCCAGGTGTGCCAATTATGATGGAACGCATTGTTCCCACCAGCATGACTGGTACTACAAACGCAAGCTACCAAGACCCAATGGCCACCTACATCAACTACATAACCGGCAAAGGCGCCTACGCGATCGTCGATCCACACAACTTTGGCCGATACTACGGCAACGTAATCACGGACTACGCCGGCTTCAAAACCTTCTGGACAACATTAGCAGGAATCTTCAAAAGCAATGCCAATGTCATCTTCGACTGCAACAACGAGCCTCACGACATGGGCAGTGCTAGTGTACCACTGCTTATGCAAGCTTGCATCGATGGAGTCCGCGCTGCTGGTGCTACGAGCCAGTACATCTTCGTCGAGGGAACTAGCTACAGCGGTGCTTGGACTTGGCAAGTCTCCCATTTTTACACCCACTCCTTCATCTGCTAACTCAAGAAAGGGTCTCTGCCGGCAACGACAATCTCGCCTCCCTCACCGACCCTCACAACAAACTCGTCTACGAAATGCACCAATACCTCGACACCGACGGCTCCGGTACATCCACTGCCTGCGTCTCAACAACCATCGGCTCCGAGCGTCTCGCTGCCGCTACCGCTTGGTTAAAGGCTAACAACAAAACGGGTATCATTGGCGAGTTTGCAGGCGGCGCTAATGATCAGTGTAATAGTGCTGTTACGGACATGATGACGTATATGACGAACAATACGGATGTGTGGTTGGGGGCTCTTTGGTGGGGTGGCGGACCTTGGTGGGGGGATTATATCTACAACATGGAGCCCCCGAGTGGGACGAGTTATACAAGTACGTTGCCGTTGATATTGAATATTGTTTAGGGTATGAAGGGGGATAAATGATTTGTAAATAGGGGGTATGGAACATGAGGGGAAGTAGTTGTATATATGCTCGTCCTGCACATTCAAAGCAGCGCTTGTTCTCCTTGACCTTAAGGTCCCACGCCGCTTCCAATTTCTACTCTTTACTGCCAACCATCTTAGTCATGGATGATCTTTCCAAACAGGTTGAGAGCTTTGGCAAACCAGCCTGATCAATATTGTCTGGAAAGAAGACACCTCATTCAACCGCTTCGGCACCACTCCTGCACCAGCTCAGTGGGGGAAACAAGTCTTCGTTTCAGGAAATCACAGTTGGAGTCATTGACAGTCCTCCGGAGCCGTGTCACTGAAAGTAAACATGGAAAATTGAAAGTGTCGCTGAGATTGGCGCTAATGATATGCTGTCACGTTATGGAATGATACGCTGCGCCAAGAGCTCGCTAATGGACCTGGTCTGTGCTCTTGAGGTTATTCCCAACTTCGTACTTCTCACATCTGGGTAGCTTTTCTCTTCGTATTTGTCTTGGTCAATAAATTACTTATCTTGTTGCTCTACCGAACCGTGACGTATGCAGGTAGAACATTCATGAAGCATGCCTAGGCATGTAAAACTGTGTTATTGTTACGAACATCCCCTTGTCGATTATTCCAATATTTTTCATCGTACAACTACATAACTATGAATGACCACGCTCTTTCTGCTGCTGGACCGTTCTCAGAGTGCATTTACGCAATGCCTATATGTGTCCCAATCTCTCTAATTCCAAATTGAAATACTGCTCGGTCTCATTCCAACTATCCATGTCGATATTGGTAAGATCTTCGGGTGCTGAGGTATCAACCAAATTGAACAGCATCGGCATGAAGTCAAAAAGCGGGCGAGTACTCGGCTCCTTCGCCAATGAGAAACTGTTGCTGTTGACAGTATCATCAAAGGACATACTCTCCCGCGAAAACGGAGCTGCCTGGGTTGTATAGGTCGGCGCTGCTGGAATCAATGCCGCTTGGGGTGCCTCAGCCGAGTAAGAAAAACTAGACAAGCTTTGCATTGACAAGGCGGTAGTGTCGTTCATACTGCGCAGAAATTCGTCCACCGTCCTACCATATCGCTCTTCCCACATCATCCGTACCCGATCCCTGAGCTTCCTCATTGGCAGCCACAGCTGGCCAGTCCTCTGCTCATAAGGATCGTTACCCCATTCTTGAAATACACCTAGCACTACTGTCCACGCTCGAAACGATATGTCGTTACCACGTTCGCACTCGGCGTCGTGGGGGCAACATAGTCCTGCTAGGAGAAGTGCAATAGCATGCCACTGCACATAACTTCGCGACTGCCAAGCCCACTTGGCAATGGAAGGGGATGTTTCGAGAATGCGGGAGCACTCGAGGATGTCGATGGCTTTGTTGAATAGAAGACTCCTTGTCTCCCTGGCTAACGTCACGCCAATCTCAGCTAATCGAAGTGGATGGTAGACATGAAGCAATGTCTTGTTCTGTTGGCGTACTCGTCAGAAACTGAATACCTATAATAACTTATTGGGCCATCTGAACTTACACTCATCAGTCTCATAAAGGTTCTGCCTAAAAGTTCACACTGTGGTTGAGACTGAGGCGATTTAGGAGGTGGCTGATTATAGCCTACTTCCAATTGGGCCAGAATTTCATCTTGAGTTTGATTTATTGCTGCTGCTGTTGTTTCTAGGTGTGAAACTGATCCATCCAGTTCAGAAGAAGATCTTTGAAACCCGGCAGAAGTAAATCCAACACTCATACGTGCCACTGTGAATTTACTGAGACACATTGTGATGTCGGTTGCCCCAGTCCACGGTGGCGGAGTTTTCGTCATACTTGGATGCAAATCAGCGTCGTTCAGGTTCGATGGCAGCGCCACATCTATGGTATCCGAGGTGATCATTGGCTCGATTCCGAAATCCTCAGAGCACCTACAATCCAAGGCACGGATATTCCACCAGAGCCGGTGTCGCATCTCGATTTCAAACGGCGAAATGCCTGACCCAGGAACATCTCGATGAAGTCCTATAGATTCAGCAGAACGAATGAGGACGCTAGTGAGGTTTCGAGCAAGTCCATGATCGTTCTCATGGGGAGCTGCAAGCTGCAGATTGTCAACTACCATGTCTTTTGGATCAGAGCTAAGCTTACCAGGAATTGAGCAAACGCCTGCAGCGTTATAATGTTTCGAGTACTTAGGAAGTTGGCTCGAGCTAACGCCTGCTCTGTCGCAAATCTGTACTTGGAAAGAAGCTCTGCCCGTTCCTCCATGAAGCATTCACGGACCTCTGTAGGAGTCATGCTAACAATAACAAAGTGATATATGGCAAATATAGCTGCTTCAACCGGCTTACTCAACAGACTCGGGTCGTGTTTTGCAGTGAAGATGTGACTTATGAACGAGGGTGTATGCAGAATCTTTATCAGCGGATCTACATTTGAAATGTAAATTTGCCAGTAAGTATCAATTTGGCTCGTTGGTGGGTGGAAAGAACGCATATCTATGGCCAACGAGCTAAAGCTGAACATGAAACCCTGGTGTTTGGTGGGGTGCTGGGAGAAATGTGATGGCGTTTCATGCGGTTCATTGTCGCAAGGCTCAGAGACGACCAACACTTTCAGATCATCGATCTAGACGCGATCAGTTACTGTATCACTTGACAGTCGTAGACTTACCTCTTCTAAAATCGTTGCCCAGAGCGCACTGTCATTGGACACATACCGGCTTTGTCCTGCGTCCGTGATCAACGTTCCAGGATTCTCTATTGGATCTGGATCTGGCTCAGGCGTAGGCATAGACTTTTCTGGTGGCGGCGCTACTTCATCCCCGTTTGGAATTTGGCTATTGGAGTTGTGTTGCAGGTTCCGATTTCTCATCTCCCGCAACGTTTCTTCCATCAGCTCTAGCCGGCGCTGCAAATCCTTCTTGTGGGCGCCAGAAGTATATTTCATCTTCCGTCGAGCCCGCCCAGGAGGAGGAAAGACACATTGTGCATGCTGTTTCTTGCAATGCAAACATGGCTCGCGTCTGTCGCATTTGATCTTCTTTTCAGCGCAGCTATGGCAGGATCGCGTCTTGACCACAGGGGCCGGATCATTTGACGCATCGTTTTCATCAGGTGACATGGCGATTTGAGATGATGACAACAGTCGTTTGCTTGTGATCGTTGTGGAGTTGCAAACGCGCACTAATAAGCTGTCGAGGGTAAGTGAACCTCGGTTTTGTTGCAAGTATGAGAATGCTGCTGTAATAAGGGACGCGCCATCTCTAGACTGTGTTTAGCATTTACTACTTGGGACTGCAGGTAGGCAATTGCATAGTCGATTGCTTTGTAAAAGCGTAATATACGTCGTGTGGTGTTGAAATGTCGGGATGACTTTGAATCCCGACACCCGAAGGCTTTGTGGCTGACGGTGTGGCTGATGCTCTGCTTATGTGGGGCTCACCACCCATCGGGAATAGCTTATCACGTGAATGATGAAATGGACAATCACGTATATCTATGGAATAGCTAAGAAAGAATATTATTCTTTATAGTAGAAGTGCGAGACGAACGAGAGAAAGTGATTTGAACGCACACTTACATATTTACCTCTTCTGAACTATCTTTCGCCAGCGCTGGTCTCGTGACCAAGAGTCAATTTTTTCAGGTCTTGACACAATGTCAATTTCTCCATTTCTCAACAAATCATGAAGAACTGAACTACTAACTCCAGCAGCGTTCAGTTCAAGGCGGTTTGGTCACAATCGCATGTGCACGTGATCGGCTATTCACCCCTTTCACAGCGCCGCCTCCATATATTCACATCTAGGTCATGCCAGGGACTTCTGAAACTAGGTAGGTACATACCGACCTGCTTCGCAAAATTCCGGCCATCTACCTTGCAACCTCTCAGACAACCAAACAACCGCCACCAGTATCATGTGTAAGTTGCCCACCAGTCATCTCTCACCTGGCATACCTGCAACCTTGCTAACTATTATATGCAGCATTAAACACCAACATGGCCGAGCAACAGTCGTCCTCCATGCATTACAGTGCTGGATCCACTCTCCCAATCCACGGACATCACCCTCACAAACCCTCATCGCCCGAACCCTCCCACTCCGACGCACTCGAGGGCTTCCTTGCAAAGCTCGGTGGCGCTTACGAAAACCAAGATGAAGTAGGCCACTGCGAGGGTCAAATCTCCAATATTGATGCTAACTTCCTTAGAAAAGCATGCGAGGAGCCACCCAATCCCTCATCGGCGCCTTGTTGACGAAGAAGGAGATTGTGACGAAGAATATCGAGGTCAAGAAGGACTCCAAGTTCGCTGAGGAGCTTGGTAGCTTGGGACTTGAAGATAACGATGACGCGAAGATCAAAGATCACGGAGGCAGATAGACACCTAGAAACAACCGGGGATACTTTCTTGTTGGAAGATGCTAGGTGAACACCGTAAACCCAGACGGCGAATGTTCATAGACAGCGGCGAATAGAAAGCGTCGCGTAGTAGGGATCAGACGAGGTCGCATATTCCCAAAGCCTCTATATTTGTTTCCTATGGTGAGTGTCCCGCAAGCGGTGAGACATCCAAAGCTTATTAGTTGAGGTTCATGAGCGCAATTACCACTTTTCCATTGCTCTACACAAACTCTTTGTTATAACGACTGGTTCCCGCATCTTATGCATTCATTTGTCTAGATAACATTGGAAGTTGAACAAATCTTCTCCACTTCAACTTCACTCGCTGCCCTTCACATCGCAGAATCAATCAGCACTAGCTTCAACGTCATTGGGTATTTTTACTTGTGTTTCATGGCACTCAACGCATTCTATATGCTTCATCTCAGCTCTCTCGCCTTTTAAACACAGTACTGCCATCGTGTCTCTGAAATTGCAAACTCGTCTATCCTGGTTCTCTCGGAAACACGCGCGACCGATCGTCAACTTCAATCCATTCACTTCGAATATTCATCACTCTTTCAAGTCAACATGAGTACGTTCTCCTAACATTCCTTGAAATCAATTTACTGACAACGGTCGTACCAGACATCGCAAGAATCACACATTTGAAACAGGAACTTGCCGCGAAGGAAGCGAAGAAGAATGAGGAGCTTCCGAAGGTAGAGGAGGATCTCAAAAAACGTCGACGGGAGGTCTTCAGAGCACAAGGTGAATGTGTACAAGCACAAGTCAGTCGGGACAAGCTTGCCAAACTTCATGACAGTGAGATTGATAAAATCATGAGGGAGATAGAAGACGAGGTATGCATCATAGTATTATTGTCACTTTAGCATTGCTAATAACACCGCAGGTTGACAAGGATCGCAAAAGCTGGAAAGAGTGGACCGATACCCAACTCATCACAAGATTTGAGAACGGCGACATGGAATATTCACAAGCCCAAACAAAGGATATGTCCAAGAAGATTTCAGCCGCCTACGAAACCACTAAGCCGGAGCTCGATGTCTTGCTTCCCTCTGCTATTGTCAAAGTTGCAAAGTTTATTGCGTCGGCCAACGAAAAGAACATTGGACCAGGCTTCTGGGTGCCACGTTATGTGCACCGAGCTTCAAACCTTTTTTCGGCGGAAGAGTCTCTTGAAACGCCTGACTCCACGAATGGGCTGCTCGAATGCAAAGACCATCTTGTGGATTCGGCGGTGGATGGGAACCAAGTGGAAAAGCTTGAAGACGTCCAAGGGGATCAGACAGCTTGGCCCGCTCCTTTCGAATCCACAAAGGGGTCCCCTTCGTGTACCGATTTGACAGACGAAGCCAACATATCGCAGGAAGATACCACTGAGAACGATACATCTCTGCCAGTCAAGAAGAGACAGCGAGTGGAGTAGATGGAAGTAGGGGTCACCACAAGACCCACGGACCCATGGGTACCCGACCCATGGGGACCCATGGGTTGGGTCCTAATATCTTTAAGGACCCATGGGTTCCTTTGGGTCCCCATGGGTCCTGCAGGGGGGTGGTGCAGGGGGGGTACGGGGGTG
>QGMI01000898.1:0-16405 GCA_007821535.1 Lachnellula occidentalis | reverse complement strand
GGACCCGACCCATAGGTCCTTACAGATACTAGGACCCGACCCATGGGGACCCATGGGTCCATGGGTTTTGTGGTGACCCCTAGGCTCTACAATGTCATTGGCCTGCCAATGGGAGAAAGATTTGAAACCAAGATAAGTTAGGCAGAGTTTGGCCAATGTGCCATTCGAATCTTTGGTGTCAAGATGGTAATCGCGTAATTGTTGGGTTTCCAGAAGCCTTTCGTCCATAAGAAATTCCTTTACCGTGAAATGCGATAGCGTCAACTTTCCATCCGTTTTGTCTTTCGTGATTAGACTGCCCATCAAGATCTTGAAGTCAGCACTGCTCAAAAAGAAACAATCTGGGACTTGAGTAGTATGTTATGAGTAATTTGCTTTCAAAGCGTGGAATGAGGATAGTTCCCTACTCAGGCCTCTAAAGTAAGAACGGATCCCCGAGGAGCTTACTTACCTGCTGCACAAACGCAATAAACTACTCTCATCCGGTATATCGTCTAAGTCGATGGACTTCGTGTTTACCTCAATAGTCACCGCAGTCATAACTTCCTCAATGCCGAGAGGCTTCCTTGCAAATGCGAGCCAACGTAAAGTTCCCTCCACAAGCTTTCTATTCGATTTGGATCCATCATTTACTCTTTCAAGTATTCTCTTATATGTCTCAAAAAGATCAGCTGGAAGGGTTTCCAATGCTTTTCGGCGTTCTTTATCGTTGCTTAGGTGACAGAGATGATCTAGCTGGCATTTCGCCCATTGAAACCTGAAGGAGAATTAGCACTGCGTTGTCTGCCTGTTTCCTTTGAGACTTCACTTACATCCCATTAGCTTTGGAGACTAGAGTTTTTATGATCGTTTCTTTGAGCGAGACGTCCCTTAAGCGAAGATCCTTACTTTCAATACGCTGCTCGATTCCCGCTGTTACATACATCTCGACGTCGTTACTGCGAGCAGCGATTGAGACATTGTCGAATAGAGCTAGCGGCTCCCTGATATCTATTAGATCGCGACTAGTAAACAAGGTCTTGATGTTTCCATGCTCTGGCGCATTGAGTGTAGAGAGGACTTTCAGAAGAGCACGCCTTTCTTCCGTGGACAAGCATTCATCTAAGCCATCGACGACAACCATAACACATTCGAATTGTTTTGAGACGCGCTTCAGAAGCCTCACCAGGTCATCGTTCGAGGGGAGCGTGGGATGTGCCGGATCGTTGCACTTTTCGAAGAGCTCGCTCAGCTCTTTGAATGCCTCATCGGAGCAGGCGCATATCTGGTTGATTAGGGAGCCCAGGATATTATATAAAGATTGAGTCTCATTTCGCTTGTATTCGCAGTAGTAGTATGCAACTACATAACCGGTCGTCTGGAAGGCGAGAAACTTTACTTCTTCGATGACCGCGGATCTTTGAAAGATTAGCATGCTATACCGAATACTCATTTGATTAGCAGTGAGAACTTACGCCAGAATGGTTTTGCCAGCTCCAGCTTCGGTTTTCCGTATGTCAGAACAAAACTTTTAGTGGGTGCAGTACTTACGAATTCCGAACAACCATATTGCAGAGTTGGGTGTCTCCACCCAGGTTTTATATTCATCTGAATCAAAGAACCATCGCACCGTATTTGGAAATCTTAAGCTCTTGGCATTACGATGCTTCTCGTACGGAGTGGTTTTTGTGCACCAATCAAGGATTCGTCTTTTTTGTTCATCTTGAGCCAGATTAGTTACTGCGCCTTGAATTGCACTCGAGTGTTACTAATTACTTGCCTTTCTCGCTTTCCGCTCTTTCTAGCGTAGTTTTCTGGAATTCCTGTTTCACACTACGAACATTTTCAATCAAGTCGGACTGAGAAGATAGTGAAGCAACTAAAGCGGTTCTAGACATGGTCTGTTAATTTTCATCCTATCACTATACTTCAGCGGCGTCTAATCCAGAGATAAAGAATGAAATATAATAACGACTTACAATCCGTCGGCTGTGAGAGCGTCACTTAGATCGCGCTTATTGCGGGCAATCTTCTCAATGAGTTCCTTGGTCTCAGAAGCTTTGAAAGGCCAGGAAAGTTTGGTCTTCTTTGAGTTTTGGTCTTTGTCATCCAGCGATTTTTTCAGATGATCAAGATTCTTCCTGCAGGTTTGAAAATGTTCCAGGTTACGAGACCCATCTGAATCTGTTAAGAGTAAGCCTGATGCCAAGCTCTGCGTTGTGCCGACTATAGAACTTACCTGCAGATTGTTCTTCCTCGAGGCACTTTGCTAGAAGCTTGAGACGGTTCAATACACCATAAAGACTCTGTACTTCCAGAATGAGGTTCTTGATATCAGAGCCCGCATTCTTGACTCCGATTGCATATTTCGAGCCCTTGAACGCCACGATTTCGGCCAAGCCAATCAAGCCAGCAATGCCGCTTGCAACTCCAAGAGCTTCCATTAAATTAAGTCAGGTGATTGTTGTAATTGTTGTAATTGTGCTGAACAGCATAGAAAGAAGAAATCAAGGATGGTTCAAATTGGACTGAGAACGACTGCGATGAGTTGAGAAAGACACCTTTGAAAAAGCTTAGGTGTCACTCATGCACGCTTGCAGTACTATATGTCTGCTCAGCCACCTACCGTTTCTTGTTTCGTCTCCTTAGTGGCCTAGGCCTGCTAGCCAGCCTCATCAGCCAGCCTGACCAGTGAGTCTCACAGTCAGCCTTGCTATCCCGTCACAGTGTCTCACCTTGTTGATGTTGAACTATTTTATCTAGCCCAATCAATTAACTTACATAGCCGCGCTGGATTGCCTCTGATGATATGATATAATAATATAAAAACACGTAAAACCCCGAATGCTTCTAGACCAAAGGCTGAAAGATGGTTCATCTATTTATAGATATTTTCCCTTTACCTATGGTAGTTCGTATATCTCGTTATGATTCTGTGGGGAAATACAAGCAATGACAATGAGAATGAACACAGACTTTTATGTGATGGCGAAGTTCAAGACCACATGTGATAGGTAGGAAGGTGCTCAAATGAGCGCCTCCAGCTATAACTTCAGATAAAACCTTCAAGAAATCAGGCAACGGCGAAACTCCCAATACATCCCGAGACATTCGAAAATTAAGACGATAATTATATCAAAGTAGACGGTATCGCCTTTCCTTTACCATTCCTCTTTTGTTTTTGGGCGCAGAAGTGTTAGAGGCGGATGGATCTGCCTAATCACCATGCAATCTGCGCAGTATAGGTGTAACCTGATGTAATAACCAGCTGAGCTCCGTGGAACAGAGAAGGCCTTTTGTCAAACTCCAGGTCCCGCTCTGAGAAGGCGTTTAGACCTGCATCTTAGCCTGCCTATCATCTGTCAACATGTGGCTCCTTCTCAGCCTACTGTAGTCTCTATCAACCTCAGCCTCAGCCTCACCAATGATTTATCAATCTGACCCCAAAGAATTGCCCATCCAGTAGCACACGTACTCATCGGCTCATGCAGTGCCTTCCACACAGTCACCCCAATCTAAAGACTCCTTTCTAGGCGTACCTTTCGCTCAGCCTCTACTCAACGATCTACGTCCCAGAGTTTCTGTAAACTTGAACAACACGTAGATGGGGTCGAAAAAATGCAACCGAACACGGGTATGCGTGTGTCGGATATGGAGAAGTTATAGTGATTGGTTGGGGTGATTGAACAAGTGAGGATTGTTTAAGTCTCAACATCGGGGTACGAGAATGAGAAGCTTCCGGTTTCTGTTTGGGTATGTGGGTTTGTCTGTTACTGCTGTGACTACTATATGCGTGTTGCCGAACTTTTCCCCGCGGAGATTCGTCAGAGCTAGATCCTCGATAAAACTCTGCGTTCATTGCTGAGCAATCTGCCTTGGCCAGCAAATTAATCGTTGGAGTGGGTATCAGTTGTCGGATTTCTGGGTGCGGCTGAGGACCTGCTGTTCAGTAAAGCCAGTGCAGAATCTGGCGCCACTTTAGTAGTCGGGTTCAAATCAGCTCTAGATTCGGGTAAACAGAGCTTACTCAAACTGCAAGAAATTCTATAGACCATGCCGCCGTCGTTTTTCTAGACGCACAGTATCGAAAATCGGATATCAGAATCTTTCTCACCCACTAGGATGCCCTAACACAGTAAAGGAAAGCTCAGCCTATCTCCACCAACTTTCCACGGATGTAATCAACAATGCGTTCAAACATCTCATGCAATACCAAACTATACTGTACTGGCACATCAGCTACGGCCCTTTTGCGAGATGTCGAAATCATGACTTTCATGACCCCGAAGCCCGAGACGGCGACTCCCCATACATCTCGAACGATAAGTTCGACGAAGCCACCGAAATTGACTCCCCTATAGTTATTATCCATATTGACTTCACTTCCTTCCTGCACTAGGTAGTTATCGAAAGGGGAGGTCTGATTGTATGGGTAGAAAGTTTGACAGCAGATAGGAATCTCTGAACTTTTTTGGATATTTACTTCTTCTCTCCCTGAGTCAAGTACTTGATACTGTTTCCCCGAAAAAATGTGTTCTGGTTTGAAGATTATCCAACTCGGAATTCTTCTTCGCTCACTTCATGTTCGATTATACCTTTGCTCGTTTCAACCCAAATGAAGCAATATGGCAGACATCTTTGTCCCACTGCAAGTTGTCAAAATATCGAAGCCTAGCGTGATTCAAAGCAGTTTAGACTTTTGGCTGCTGAACCGAATCTGGAAATTTTCAAAGCTGGTATGAATATCACAACAAACGAAACACAAAAATGACTTTGCGAGGAACGACAACTAAACTGTGCAAGAGAGCGTCCATAATAAAAAGGAGACGATTCAAGCTCGGAAAGAAGGATTTTTGAAAGAGGCATCCAATTTCCACTTGACAGGGAGACATTATTATCTATCAAACAGTTCTGGCACATTAATAACTCGGACTCGATATGATCGCAAACTCGTACAGACAGGATCAGGAACGATACATAGAGCTATCAGGAGTCATCAAACGACGAGGACCCAGAGCAGGTTTCGCCCTCTTTGCAGCTCGGCAAAACTCGCTCAAGTACCACAGCAGATCATCCAAATTACTCCTTCCAACATTATCACCGGAGGAATTCAGGCGAGAGGATCCGAAGCGACAGATATCGTTGTGATCAGCCACCATTTCAAGAATAGTCTCTCGGTCGCTTGCCAGTCCGAGGATTGCGGATGCGCGGGGTATGAGCTGCAGGTACACTATATCAGCATCACACGCGCGCAAGCCGTACAGGAAACTCTACCGGATTGATAGTCTCCACGCACGACAGATATCGATAGCGTCCAACCTGACCTTTCCACTGCTCTTCCAAGCCATAATCCAGCATGCCAGCCTGCGTGAGTATCTTCAACAGGTCTCTCGAGCTTGAAGATCTGCTGGCACCACAGGAGAAGAGCCCGGAGAAGAATTTGCTGAGGAAGCCAGGTTCGTTGGACTGCTGTTGCGTCGCGCTTGAGACGGCGTGGGGGGTGCCGAAGAAGACGATTGCGAAGACCGCTTGCATGACTTCGTGGTAGCGGGGATCCTGGGTGCTGGCTGCGTTGACGAGGGCTTGTTTGATTAAGAGACCGCCGACATCATGGCCCATGAGGAGGAGAGGACGGCTGGGGCACTGCTTGCTTTGGTTAATGGTGTTCGGAAAGGGGAGGGTGTATGGGATTCGGACCTGGTCTCTTCTGGATGCGAGGGCTTCAAGCAGCCTCGTGGCCTGAGAGATGTGCTTGGACGGGGTGTAGGGGGGTGTTGAGTCGTAGGTAAAGACGAATACGCGTGATAAGGGAAGCCTTTTGGGCAAGTCGTCTCTGAGCCAGAGATTGCCCGCTGCCCCTGAAGGTTTGCGCCAGGTGTCCATGGCGTGGATTGGATAGTTCGAAATATCGAGACCATGAATGGCGATGATGCTGATGGAAACAAGTCAATTCGTGGCGTTAGGTTAGGGTATTCGCAGAACATACTCGATTTCAGCTTCCTTCCCCCCATCATACACTACTTGAAGACTCTGAACACGTTAACTTACATGATCCCCATATGAATAGTTGGGTAGCCTCACCATATCTGCTACTGTACAGGTCCAATGTTCACGTCGAAGTTTTGCAAAGCAGTCTCGCGAGAATTTTCTTCACAGTTGTCCAGATAAGTTGATTTGTGTGCAGTGGTGGATTCAATTGCTGTGCTGCTACAGCAGACCGTCTTGTGTTTAGATACCGCCGTACAATTCAATATACATATATTTCATCCCCTCGGTCTATTCACCGTTTGCCGTTGCACACCACACGGCAGTTCCAAGAGGTGATGTTCATCGCCATGATATTCCAAATAGCTTTGACTTGTTCTTTCCAGAACTGTTTGGGTCGGTATCCGCATTCTCGAGGTATATTTTTGGATGGCCTTGCACGTCCAATGTCAAATATCTGTACACAAACTCGTTCTCGGATGGTCGTTTAACCATATGTAAATTGACCACTCCTTCGTTTAGTGGTCCGGCGACCTGAAGGGACAAAAATCAATACGGGGTTTGACGCAGCTGCTGATCTTGATGACTTACATTGAAATGTATCATTAAATGCTCCGTACCGGTTTTGTCTGTTGTAATTGTCGAGCTATAGGGCTACAGTAAGCATAGTCCGTGGAAAGCTTTAAACGGCATACGCTATCGGCCTCGCCCTCCTCCAACTGTTCCACGTTGGCTCTCCATATGCTGTGATCTTCTTGGTTGGCCCAAGCAAGTCTATACATCTCTGATCCTTCTTGACCTGGTCGAAAGCTCGATTGAAATAAGAAACTTTACTTTCTGGCGAGAAAACTTCCGTGTACATAAGATATGTTACGCCTGCCTACTTTACTATTAGTAGCTGCTGCTGGAGCTATCCTTCGGGATACTAACAGTGAGAACAGCTCCCACGATGATCAGGCCAAAGTTAAAGCTTTGTTGTGTCGTCCGTGCAGCCTTCTCTCTCGCAGATAAATCCTCCCACGCCACTCTGCCATCGTCGTTGAAAGCCGTCACTGCCCTTCTCTTTGGCTTTTGTGTATTACTAGTAGTTCCTAGACCAGTATGCGTTGCGTACAGCCTGGCTGCAATTATGGGCCGAAGAGCTGGGGGGAAGCTCAAGATAGGGCCAGTTCGACAAATCGAATTCATGGTGAAGCAGGCGTCCCTATTCTAAGTACGAGTATTGGTGCTGAGTTGAGGTGTTGTTGTTTTTGCAGCCGAAATTGGGTATAGCGGGGAAAGCTTGAAGGTGAGGAAGGCGCTAGAGAGGCATTTAAAGTGGAGCATGCACTTCTAATTCTAAATACGGTCCGGCCAGATTGCGCCCCTCCCTCGCCTCGACAGGAATTCAACCTCGCATCTTCGAGAAAGGGGAACAAAAGTAACACTCGCGATCTCTGCAACTTCCCCTCACTTCACACTCTTTCGGAATTACAACCTCTCCTTGAGAGGCGACGGCAAATATGGCTGCGCTGGCCTCCAAAACCCAGAGCCAGAAGATCTTTGAGAAGTTAAGGACGAAGCAGGCGAACAGGGTAGGACACTGCCCAACTCTTGTAGTCGCATCAACCACTGACGCTCCCCTGAATCGTAGACATGCTTTGACTGTGGACAAAATAACCCAACATGGACCTCTGTACCCTTGGGCATCTATTTGTGCCTCGACTGCTCTTCGAATCACCGCAACTTGGGTGTTCACATCTCCTTTGTGCGCTCCACAAACCTTGACCGTAGGTACCAGTATACACTCTCAAATTGGACATTCGCTGATCTGCATATTAGAATGGCAATGGGAACAACTACGGATAATGAAAGTAGGCGGTAATGAATCAGCTACCAAGTTCTTCCAGTCGAATGGTGGAACAGCCGCTTTGAACAGCAAAGACCCCAAGACCAAATACACCTCGAACGCGGCTACGAAATACAAGGACGAGTTGAAGCGACGGGCAGAGAGGGATGCGGCTGAGTAGGTGCCATGGGAGAAATCCAAAATGCGCCATGCTGACAAGCTACAGATTTCCTGGCGAGGTGGTAATCACGGACGTAATGAGCAATGGGCCTACTGATGGCAGTTCCACACCCGCAGGCGACGCTGAAGACGATTTTTTCTCCTCCTGGGACAAGCCTTCAATCAAGCGACCAACTCCCCCTATTTCTCGAACAGCCACACCTCCTGTTGTGGGCCGAACCCCGTCCCCGTTCCTAACTGCTGGATCTAATGGTAGTGGCGCCGGCAGTGGTATTTCAAGAAGTGCCTCACCTCTCGCGAGTTCTGAATCCAAACCCCCAGCGGCCAGTAGGATTACATCTTCTGCAGCATTGCGCAAGGGCGCTGCAGCTGGGTCCGGGCCACGTAAAGCAAACGTTTTAGGAGCGAAGAAGACGAAATTGGGTGCAAAGAAGGTTACAGCAGATGTCATCGATTTTGATGCCGCGGAGCGCAAAGCCAAGGAGGAGGCCGAGAGAATTGCAAAATTGGGTTACGATCCAGACGCCGAAGACGCGGAGTCGAAGAAGCCTGCCACTACCACCAAGACCGCTGATCTCTCTAAGATCGCATCGCCAACACCAGTCAGCCCGGCCAGAGCTGGATACGGAACAGGAAAACAACACGAGCGTTCCAGCAGTGAAGTGGAGAGATTGGGAATGGGTATGGGTAGACTCGGGTTTGGACAAATTGGGGGAGGGAAAGCGGCAGCTGCACCAAAGAAGATGGGTGGCTTTGGATCAGTTGGACCTATCAAGGCCACACAAGAAGGTCAGTTTCGTTCAAGATTAAACGTACTAATTTGCTAAAAATGTCTTAGATGAGGATGAGAAGTATGCTCGACAAAAGTTCGGTACCCAGAAGGGTATATCATCAGATGAATTCTTCGGCAAAGGCGCCTTCGATCCTAATGCGCAATCCGAAGCCAAGTCAAGACTGCAAGGATTTGAGGGCGCCCAATCCATCTCTTCAAACGCATATTTCGGACGTGAAGATGAACCAGATGGCGGAGAAGATTATGGAGATTTGGAGACCGCTGCAAAGGACTTTGTGAGGAAGTTTGGGGTCACTGCTGGCGATGATTTGGATAACCTGACACAGGTTCTGGGCGAGGGCGCAACTAAACTGCAGGGTGCTATCAGGAGCTACCTCAATGGCTAGTGCGTATATAGTATTCTTAAGAGTAGAGTAGGTTGGCGTTGGGACAAATAAATTACGGTATGCATTACAGTAAGAGAGGCAAGCAGTATACATGAAGGGGCTGTAGATTTGCGGCATAGATTGCGTTGCAATATTTTTGATATTGAGAAACAAACATAATATTTCCAAAATCTATTTGCGCCTTCTGAGACATCTAACGCTGGCAATTAACGCTGCCTATCTCCTATCAGAACAGATGCCCGTATGAAACGGCGGCTGTTACCAACAACTTGAAGCCATACCACAGATATTCTTGACACTGACTCAGTTCAGAAACCCCTGGCGCTTGTTTCCCACATTGGTCAATTCTTATTTTGGCGACGATCATTACCAGCCAATCATTCTTGGGCCAGCACAGAACCCCACACAACAAGGAACATGACGTACCAGTCCAACATCCACAACCACAACTTCACTTACCAGTCACTCTCATGAGGTGGTCCTTTGATTGACCGCCATGCTGTCTGTGGCCATGGAAGATCGCAAGGGAAGACAATCAGGACGCCATCCTGGCTTTGTAGCTGGGGTAGCGTGGGGTAGGTACAAAGTATTTCATATGGTGGGATATTATCGCTCAAAGACCTGCTCTTTTCTTTCATCTTCCTTTCATCATATTCACTGCGCCTTCCCGCTCTGCTTGTTCTTGTTAATAACCTGTTCCTTACAAAGAGTCATAATCTGCCCTTATAAATACCCAACCACTCCTCAATCCACCAAGATAATATAGCAGAGCAGCACAAACACCTTTGTATCTAACAATTAACTTAACAACCACGAAAATGAGAACAACAGCACTTCTCCCCATGGCATGTGCCATTGTGGGATTTGTCCTCTCCATGCTTTGTCTCTTCGCAGGACACAAGCCAGGTTTTATGGAAGAATACCATATCATCACAGTAAGTTCTCTTCCTACACTTTATGAAAGCCACATCTAACCTTTTTCTAGCTTAATACATCCACCCTGGGACATAATCTCATCGACAAAGCTGCCACAACCACATCCTCAACCGCTAAACCGACAGCTACATCAGTTGGCTCTTTCCTTAGCGGCATTAAACATAATATTACGGATACTATCGAAGGGGACCTCAATGGCGCTATCAACGATGTCGCGGACAAGCTGTCGAAAAAGCTGGGTATCAAGCAGTGGTACAGTCTGCATCTGATGGATTCGTGCGAAGGAACATACGCACCCAACGCAACAAAAAAAGGTGCAGATCTAAATATCACCACCTGCTCAAACGAGACTGCTATGTGTAAGCTATTCAACCCCCCTCAATCCAGACTATAAACTAACATGCGCCTGACTAGTTCACTTCAACATCGAGAAACACCTAAACCAACAACTCGAAGCAGGTGGTCTACACATCAACCTCACAGATCTCGATTTCCCAGACGACATCCAGAAGGGCATGAACGACCTCACCACAGCGCTAAACGCAACCTTCGTCCTCTACTGCATCGGCATAGCAGCAGCCGGCCTCGCAATCCTCACCGCGCTCCTAGCATTCTTCCTCTCGGGCTCCCGGCTCATGGCAATCGGCAACCTAGGCCTCACATCGCTCTCCTTGGCCGCACTCCTCATCGCCTCCACAATCGTCACCGTCGTCATGAACAAGGCCAGTCACCTGATCAACAAGTACGGCAACGCCATCGGGCTGTATGCGTACAAAGGCAGCAAGTACCTGACCATTACCTGGGTTGCGGTGGCCGTTATGGCGGCTGCGAGTCTTTGCTGGGTTGTGGAGTTTTTGGTTGGGCGCAGGAAGCAGGGGAGTGGGTTTTCGGAGAAGAGTACAAGGGGCTTCGGAGGCTGGAATCGTAGGCGGAGTGATGAGGCTGCGTTGAGGAGTAATATTTAAGTAGGTGAGCAGCGTGATGGCTATGATGAATGATATCAAGAAGTCTATGATGGGATTTTGGTTGGTCTGGTTGGATATTGGCACCTGATATCACAAGATGGTCGTCTCTTTTACTATGTGGCGGTTTTGAATGCGCTGTCCGCATTATATGAGGAGCGACGATGGGAGCGTGCGTCGGTTTGAGCGTAGATACCCTTTATAATGCCAACTTTACATATCAATGTTCCTATTTACTTGCAAATTTTCTTATTCTCTCCGTTTACCTGTTTTCTTTTTTACCCCACGGTATATATGAAACCTTTTTCAAACTTCTTAAATTTTGGACTTTCTTCTTCTTTCTGCCTCTCACCTGAGCTAAGCCATTCAGTAGTGTGTTTTTCACGTATTCGTAACATACAGTTTACTTTAACGTCAAATGACTAAAACCCTACCTATAAAGTTGTTTATAACTAGAACCGCACTTTCACTAAAATACGTATAGATTTAGGTATATACACCTGTAAAAGATATATGCTACTTAAAGACAACTGCTATAATTAGTTATAGACATATTATAATTACTATTATCAGTTTAGTATCTATTTAAGTATTATAGAAGTATATGCTATTATTTCTACTTTCTATATTACATCTCTAAATCTAAACCTTTACTATTCTCCCTTAATTTCCTAGCTCTTTTTTAGTCTCTTCTAGGATATCTAGAAGACGTAGTAGGTTAAGTATAGCAACGAGTATGAATTGATAGTAGAGTGACGATCTGGCTATGCATTTAACGTCTTATAGGAGGAGTAGAAGGTTGCGCATCTACATTAATAGGAGGTTGCGCATCTGCATCGGTAAGAGGTTGCGCATCTGCGTCTTCGATAGAAGGTTGTTACGCGTCCTCTTCATCTTCGTCTTCATCTGCAGGTTGTGCGTCATTAAGAGCTTACTCATCAGTCATATTTTAGTGAGAGTGCGGTTCCAGTTATAAACAACAACTTTATAGGTGCAGTTGGAGTCATTTGACGTTATTTTAATAGCAAGCCTAGTGATTAAATCTACTTTTTGTTCATTAGTCTCAGCTACTAAAAACACACGCGAGTAATCCAATCATTGTTAAATAGTTCAATCGACGTATACTCTTCCGTCACCTCGCCTCTTAATCCATCTGGAAAAGCCCACGGCTCTAAGATATTCTCAAAACAATGATTCATATGTCCCCAGTCAAGATCCATCGGACAAATATGCCTGCCGGTCTCTCTAGCAATCCAATACCTCCGTAGTGTAGCGACACAGTGCGCGATGTGATAGTATTTGTCAACTGGCATTGCGTTTATTGGGCTTTGCAAGAGCTCCTCCGTCAGATATCGCCCTGATTGTCTAATCGCGTTGACTTCTGGGTACCGATGCCAGTACCATTCCTGGAACTTGAGTTCCTTCTCCTCTAGCAAGCTGGTGTGGTATATTGCACCGTCGTCGACCCGCAAGAACCAGTCAGTCTGCATGTGTTTTTGCTCTGATACCCACTGGGTGACATTTTTTGCCGTAAGTCTCGGTTGATGCTGGGCCCCAATGCTGCCATTTATTGCAGAATGCTCCCACAGGGGTTGGCGAAAAGGGGCGATAAATATACTGCTGAATGCAAGGACCACTAACGTAACTGCTGGTATAAAGTAACGTAGTCGCAACTTCCTTCGCGTGGCTGGACTTCGTTTGTCTTCTTCGCCGGCTAGAGGAGTATATTGTGATCTGAAGGGTCGGCAAAGGCGATGAAACCGCTGCGTCCACCCGGTCGTGCTGTCTTGGCTATCTAACTGTATGGTCTCAGTCGGGTAGAGGGCCATCGAGACAGATCCTGAAGCTGGTCCAGGATATGGGCAGATGGCTACCAGAGCGGTAAAACCTGTCTCGGTCGTATAGACTGAACTTGAACTACCGCATGGTGTTTCGCCTCTAAGCACCCTCAAGCTTTGAATGATTGCATCAGCAATGGTTCCACCAGAGCTCTCTTTCACCGGAATGAGCCAGACAAGAAATGTCGCTTTTCCTCGCTCTCGAAGCAATAACCTCTCGGACCGGTTTGATGCAGCTGGGATGTTCAATATGTATTCTAACGTCGATGGGCGAGCACATTGGGCTGGGAACGACGAATAGAGGATTTCCAGTCTTGTCGACACAATAGAGAGGTTCATTGTTATGGATTGGTTGAATGTGGATGTTGCTCTGCTGTATGAAACTGACATTTAATGCATGGATGGATACAGCACAGTAGCTCCTGGTGTACACTGACGCTCTACAGAAAGGGAGAGAGAAAGCATATTGTGCAGGATGCTTTCGGTCACTCTCTCCAGTATGACAATTGAAGCTGGTTTGTTTTCTTTCGTTCGTAGCTCCCTCGGTATAGCTAGTGAGACACGAGAAGCACAGTACACTGACTTTCGCCTTATCTCTAATGGCATCGATGTGCCGTACCTTCCTCTTTGATCTGTTTAAAAACGGACATATAGAGGTGCAGCTTTCGAGGTATGCGAACATTAAGCATGTCGAGGTGCATACGGTCGGACGTTTTGTAGAGAGAATTGGTGTGACACACATATCTCTATTCGCAAAGACGTGCATACGAGACAAGCTTTATTGCGCAAGATGCATGCTGCAGTGCTGCAATTCTGCAGTTCGGATGTGACGGATTGACAGGACTGCATCCTGCAACTGTGCAGCCTCGCGACTATACAATTCACTTATCCGCCTCTTGCATGTTGCGCATGAGGAAGAGAGTCTTGATCTGCTTGCTCATGCAGCGCGCAATCCTCACGAACGTTCTCGAACCTATGCTACCTATGTATGCTTTGCTTCCAACCATATCGAGCCACGACAAAGACCAACGTGAGAGCTATCGATCTATTCTTTCAGATCCCCCTCTCTCTCACTGCAGCCTTTTGCCGGATAAGATGACACAGCCCAACGGACAAGGATCAAGCGCAGCTCAGTCCAGCTTCTATACTCACGATACCGATCTCTACAGCCCAACAGATCCACATTTCACCATCACATCCAAGACTCTACCGCTCCAACTCCGCAGTCTGGCGTCAGACGATGGGCCAACCCTCCTCAAGCATTACACCGACATTCGGAACGTGGAACACGATAAGTCGGTTGCAGGGCTCGCAACCCCAGCGGCTATCGATGCTCTGATCACGCAATGGACAACTTTCACGCAGCCTCTCGATCGACTGAATGCCATTATCACGGTTAGTGGCGACTTCATCGGCACAGGCGGAATAGGATGGATTGGCGGTAAACCCGATGGAAGAAAAGTCGGCGATGCAGGAATAATGCTTGATACCGAAGCTCGCGGCAAGGGTTATGCATATGAGGCCCTCAGGATCACTATTGACTTTGGCTTCACCGTTTTGGCTCTGGACGAGGTGCATCTTGCAACCACAAATAGTAATGCCGCAATGCGTGGACTAATGGAGAATAAGCTGGGGTTCCAAGGAGCCAGGACTCGTAAAGATCGTTTTGGAAATGACTGGCTTTGGAAAATTGAGAAGAAGCAGTGGTTGGAGTCGGTACACCGACACTCAGAGGCCTGGCGTAACCCTCCTGAGATTCAAGATTTGGTAGCATAATCTTGAAGTGAAGCTAGCGGGGTCGGCAACATTGTGTTCAAAAGGTGATGAATGGAGTACCTGATATGGTGCGAGCTTGAATTGCTATTCCATGAGGACGCAGATCTAATTGCGTCCATGGATTGCCGCTTTCAATATATATTATAATTGATAGTTACCAGGAAGTATCGCCTGGCAGTAGACCGGCACTCTATACACGAGTACATTTCTTCGGTTTAAACACTTGATGTTCCTTTCATTTATGTCTTCTACCATAATCCAGTGGATCAATTAGGGGTAGACGGAAGCATTTGGTCAAAGAAGTTTCCCCCTAAAGAGTAAGAAAAAGCAATAGTGACAGTGTTTCGTATATAATCAAATTCCTCCAATTGCTGTCTCTTGATGCATATATGCTTCTCAAATTCCCTAAACCTTTTCCAACTCAAGGTCTTTCCGTTCACAGTATCAGCTGTAGAACGTCCTGGTAAATTTACAAAGGTCATTAATATAATGGTCTAAGGGAGTTATGATTTGATTGTGTACCACTTAACAATTGCCTTACAGCTACTTGCTATTGACATATTCCATCTGGGCAGGATCTCGCCGATTGACTTCAGAGATGGACAATGGTTCACGAGCGGTCAACCAGTCAAGTTGAACGTCGCGAATTATCGCTATGCCTTGGAATATTTAGCATCGAAAGTTTTGTCAAGAAATAATAAACCAACCGAATCACCCTAAAAAAAGACCAACTGCTAAAGCCTTCAACCGGACAATCCACTTCACGATCAAGCACCACAGACGATGAAGATGGTGTTCAGCATCAATTCTAATATAGCCACAGATCCCAAACGTCTTTGGTTATACTGAATGTAGCATTCTTCTGCTTGTCCATCTTTATGTTTGCGTCTACCTTTCTTGAACAGAAGTTGGACTCTTTAACAACAGAAAGAAACTACCGTTCGAAACAGACTTCCGAGCCATGTAAATCACTACACCTCGTCAATCAAGACAATCTTGGACTTACAGCAGACAGCGCCCCTATTGGACTTGACCTATATTCTATTAAAGACTTGGACACTGAACGGCACATTTATTGACAAAGATCCTCCTTCCATTTACCGCCAAGCACCATCACCTGAGGTCGACGCTGTATGGGAAAGAAGTGAGCACAAGCTTCGCTTTAGCTTAGGTTGCTGTAGGCCGATATCTAACCCCATTCAAGCTGAAACCCAAGCACCAATTCTCATTGGCCGACAAGTCTTGATGAACCTAGGGAAAGATTCCGAGGACAGCGTCAAATTCCCAGAGTCCTTCGTTTTCGGCCCAGATGCCTCTGTTGAGCGGATTGAAGTTTCTCATCAGGTATGGCAGAACCATCAAGTGTATATAGCAGACCCTAATGCCGCTGAAGGAATTCCGCAAGACCCAGTCGAACTCCAGACACAAAATTGGGTCTGGGCGAGCGGTGACTGGCATAAAGCTCACTGTATGCATATGTAACATACGATGAACAGGGCTAATAGCGCGAGTTTGTCAGGAGAGAAGGATGTGTATGTCGTTCCCGGGGCGGTTGAGCCGAGACACGTCGAACACTGCAACCTGCTGTTTTCCCACCTAGGGGTCACCACAAAACCCATGGACCCATGGGTACCCGACCCATGGGTCCCTATAGGTCGGGTCCTTTAGGGATTAGGGACCTATGGGTCAGGTCCTAATTGCTAGGACCCGACCCATGGGCTTATGGGGACCATGGGTCCTGC
>QGMI01000897.1:0-16423 GCA_007821535.1 Lachnellula occidentalis | reverse complement strand
ATAGCGATATAGATTAGGATATAAACTAGTTAATATGTTAATAGTAATATAGATTAGGATATAAACTAGTTGATATATTAATAGTAATATAGATTAGGATATAAACTAGTTGACATATTAATAGCGATATAGATTAGGATATAAACTAGTTGACTTATAATAATTAAGCAGCCAACCGGTTCATTTAAGTACTACTAGATAATAATTATTAGAACGATAGATAATCTGCTAGCCTGATACAAATGGCAGCTAGCTAGTACTATTAGCAATATCATTTTCGGCTAATAGGAAAATTTTTTATAAATGTATATCTTTATTATTGCTAGCTAGCTCTTATATAATACTTAAAAGCGATATACTATACTATTCTACTATATATCGCTAGCGATTCTCTAGCGTCTTAAATTCTTCTTATATATACTTTATAAGAAAGCGAAAGTTTAACTACTTTCTAGTAAGAGTACTATAGTAGAACTCTAATACATTATCTTTTAGTATAGTTAAGAAAGCTTAGTAATATAGATAAAAGAGGAAATTTATATTAGTATAATTTTTAAAGAAGATCTTAATCTTAAGGCTAAGTATATTATATATTCTACTATTATACTTCTACTTCTTATTATAGTATAGCTTTAACAAATTGATTATCTACTTTATAATAATCTTATCATTTAGTACTAGAAGCATTATGCTTCTATATTCTAAGTCTCCTTACTAGAAGGGAGGAAGAATTAGTAGTATGCCCTACTTAAGGTTATTATAATTGCTACTATTTCTAGTACTACTAGTATTCTTATGATTACTATAATCGCTATTACTCTTTAATTTGCTGCAATTTAGGGACTTATAGTATTTTAGGAAATAGAAAGCATATTAAGCTTAATCTTATCTAAATATTATAGCTATATCCTCTTTATACTAGACTGCTTTAAATTGCAAGTTAATAAGATAAGACATCTTTACTTTATACCTTATTTTGCTAGTAAATAATACTTTAAGTCTTACGACCTCTTTAAGGTTTTTACCTTTTAGATTATTAATCCCTTATTAAAGAGAAAGGTTATCTTTATACGCTTTCTTAACTTAATTAATAATAATAAGCATTACGTTAGACTTTTAAGAATTAGGCTTATTAGGCTTCTCTATATTATTAGGCTTATTAGGTCTCTTATCCTCCTTAGGGATATCTTCCTATTAAGTGTATAAGTGTCTTTAGACTTATTCTTAGACTATTATTAGAATGCCTAATTTATATAGAGGTTTCTTTATAGTTAGAGGTTTTAGTAATATCTATTAAAAAGGTTAATATAATAAGGGAGATATAAAGATAAAGTTTTCTTTATACTTTAGGTTTATATAAGAGTAGAAGTATATACTATATTATAGCTATATTGCTACGTCTTCCTTAGTCTATTAATATCTCTTCTCTTCTATTAAGACATCTACTAGAGCATCTTATATGTCTCCTTCCTTACTTATAAAGACCCTATTCTTCTATAGGTTGCTTTATAAAGTTAGGACATTATTCTTATTATAATTAATAAATGTTTCTACCTTTTATCCTTTAAAATAGGTTTAAAAGAATTCTTATAATGCCTTATCTTTTTATTATTTTATTAAGTAGAGGCATATATAGTAGATAAGGAAGCCATTTAGTATAGTATACTTGATATTATTAATATTAGAGATATCTATTAGTTATCCCTATATCTTCTTATCTACCTTATAAGTATATTTTAGTAGAATCAGGATTATGATAGGTTAGCCTTAGTAAGGTTTTCTCTAGAGTAGCTAAGCTTCTAGACCTAGTATTAAAGCTTATAAATAAATAAGAGGCATATTCCTAGGGCTTAGGGCTCTGCCTTTTCTACTATTATTAGTACTATTATTATCGCTTAATTTAAATATTATTTTCTTTAGGTATTTTAGACCTAGAGGAGGTAAATTTAGAGTAGAAAATTTAAAGGTTTTTAGGGGAAAAAAGGAAGCTTATATAGCTTTAAAAGTGTATTACTTCCTAATAAAACGTTCCTTTATTATAGTTAGTTAGTCTAGGAATAGCTACTTTATCGTTTTAGTTAGTTAGTCTAAGAGCTTATAAAGTAAGTTATTTTATATAATAGACGTAGCTCTATTAATTAGTTAGTTAGTATATAAGAGCTCTTAAACCTCTAGATAATAATATCTATAGACTTCTTTATGCTTAGTTAGTTAAGGCTAGGAGAGTATATAGATATCATTATTGCAATTCTTTAGCATAGGAAATAGGCATATCATTTTAGTTAGTTAGCCTAGCGCTATTTTTTATCTCTTCTAGTTAAAACCTTATTACTTTATAGCTATCTCTTATAAGATGAACTACTAATTAGTATTAGTATCTTAGGTATTAGATAATTAATCACTTATTACTATATAGTAAGACTAATTTAGTATTCTAGTTGATATTACTTAGCATTCTAAGTAGAGGTTCTAGGAGCAAAGAGGTTTTGTACTCTTTACTAACTAAGCTACGCGATGTCATGTGACTAGATCACATGACCTATAATACCTCCAATACCCTATATCCCGACAGTTTTTGTTCCCATTTAAACAATCAGCAACAAGCAGAATTGTTTTTTAGCTTTTATCACCAGCCCAAATTTGAGATTGAGATGCAGGTGCACTCCCAGTGTGAGAAAAGACGGCAAGTGCTTCCTAGCTATCAATAACTTTAGAAATTGTTGTTCGCGTACATTCTTCCAGTTAGCTAAATCCAAAACCGTATTTGCCTACCCACATTTCAAGGTTCGCGGGTCGCCTCACACTCTCAGATGACATATCTCGAAAAAGCTAGGAGACACGAGGACTCGAAGCTTTGATAGAGCTTGGTATCTCAAAGACGAAGATATCTGTTATTGAGATCAGTATACACGACTAGCGGTCCTTGGTACTTCACTACTATAGTGCAACACCTATGCTGCTTCTACTTTCCCACTTTCTTCGCTTCAATGTGAGAGATCATTTGCGGGCGTCGAATAGGAGAAATCGCTGCTGGAGTTCTATATACAGCCCAAGTATTATACTTCTCTAACACCAGACCTCCCAGATATTCAACCAAATTTCACCATGCGTGAAGACTTCCTTCCCATCATAGCTACCTTAAAGCGATACCTAAGTTATCATTGCGTATCTAGTACATACCATCCTTATACATAATCGCAAAAACACAGACCGCATTCGCTTGCTTGCTTGCTTGCAAAAGGGAACAGCTGGGGAATACCCCAACCCACCCCTTCAACCAAGCCGTTTTTTAGTCAGGTGAGTCAGGTGAGTGTTATTGAAACCCCCACCTTGTTTCGTTTCTACACCTCCCAAAACGTACGTGGGGTACATATGTTAGACTGAAGTTAGTAAAGCGAGCTGAACAGGGGAAATGCATTAGTAGTGTATGTTGTGTTGTGTGATCTTACTTGCTTGTCTGAGGTTGTGCTACTGTACAGTATAAGTAAGCTGCATCTGTTAGATGCAATACTACTTACATACATACATACCCCCACGAAAGTACAGAACGCAAGTCTGCGGTACAGTACGGAATACGGAATAAAACCCCCGGGGATGCCCAGCCAGTCATTTATTCGCAGTACACCAGCGAACCGAAATCGGCTTTTCTGAAACGAACGACTCGACTGATTTCCGGGGCTGGAATTTGGAAAGTCCGGTACTTTACGTCTCAGCCAGAAATAGAACACCATGTATTTCAGTCGTCAAGACGTCGAGGAAACCCAAGTCAGACTTTCCCTTCAAGAGAATCATTAAGTTCATTCCATTCGATGGACCAAAACCCCCACTCACATAGATATCATACCATGGATATCCTACTGCGATTACGCCGTATCATCAAGACAATACGAACATATATACCACCAGACACGCGCAACTAACACGCTACTAGCGGAACATATACTACCCTGCCATGCCCAGACAAATCCTATTCGTTTCATTCATTCCAAAAAGGTATACACGATGTCCATCCACATGTCTCCGCATCAAGAACCCCCCCAAGATTATCCATGATCAAGGTCCCAGAAAACCCCCACAGAAAGTAAGACCTAATAATCAGTAAATACCACGCCTCTTCCGTGCATGTCTCTCACCTCTCATCTTCAACCACTCATTGGACCGGCTTCTGCCCTGCCTACCTATTTCCGTTTCCGTTTCCGCACTGTGCTCTGCCCAGTCAGCGCATGAATTGCGTAAGGCTGATGCATATACCCGCTGCATGACTACAGCCTTGACTAATGCGCTAGCCATCGCATGCCACCCATTTCGGGGAAATGCTGTACGGACTTGTACCTGGGTATTTATCTCTACCCAGGTACTCCGGAGTATGTATGTACTGTGCATGCATGTACTCACTGGATCGGTCCGGATAGCTGGCTGGACAAATACAACGTCGGACTGCAATGTTGCCCCGCGCTGAAGCGGGATGCATATATACAGCAGGGTGTGAATCCTGCCGAGGTTCATTGATCATGATTGCTTCTATCCCCTACCTATGGTATAGTGGCGGCGGCGAAAGTGTATGCACCCCTGACGTTCGCTGATCATGACTGAATCTACCTACCTACCTATAAGCACTTGGTGTCTGGAAAAAAAGAGACCTGCCTATCTAGTGGATTGAGATATCTATCCTTCAAGACTGATGAAATATGTAGTTCAACCCGAGACAATACATCCATCCATCCAGTTTCGCATTTCTCACGATCCAAAGAGGCCAGAGAGAAACAACAGTTTGCACAATGTAAAAGCATTAATTCGCCAAGCTAACATACCAAACCAGTGGCAGGACTACGGATGTGTTATCAACAAACCACCCATGACACTTTTTCTCGCTCTTTTGCTATTCCCCATGCATCCATCAATCCATGTCAACTCCCGTTTCAAGAAATGAACACACATCCAACCCGAGCACTTCAATGTTGAATGTCTATGCAAAGTCTCCTGCCACCTCACTCCCACAAACCCTTGCCCGTAACACTGCAATGAGTAAAGAGGAAAGAGTGGAATCTATCCAGCCATACTAGCAGTCGGCGCGGTGAGTTTCCCACCATCAGGCTGGATTGAACCCTCGATCCTCCGCTTGGCTTCCGCGCGCTCGGACTCGGATATATCTTCGTCTTTCTTGCGCATGTCGGGTGTATGTTGGCTTTGGGATGGGTGGTGGCCGATGGACATGCCTACGCGGATCTGTATCAATGATCATTAGCGACTATTACACCTCCCAGAGTGACAGAGACCAAGGAAAAGAACGACTCACCAAAGTCTCCAATGCAGTCGCCGAATTAGCCGCCAAATCATCATCAAACTTCATCGTTCCTTCCTCGAACAAGGTCAGAATCGTACTCCCTCCAAACTTGAAGTATCCCAGTTCCTCAGCACGCTTGACGTTCTCTCCAGCTTTGCGAGTGATAACGGTGCTGCCTACCATCATGGCGCCTACGCAGATGACCATCACTCTGCCGTGAGCCACCGAGTCAATCGGTACCACGACTCTGATGTTTTCTCCGTAGACGTCGAGTGCAGATCGAATAGCCATTGGATTCACGGTGTAGTACTCGCCTTCAATAAGCTTAGGTGCCCCCATCACGCCGTCAACTGGGATGTGGAAACGATGGTAGTCCTGCGGAGCGAGACGGAAGATGCCAAGAGCACCATTGGTGTACCGCTTCGCATCCTCAGGGTACGCATTGCCCAGTAATCTCTCGATAGAGAACTCACGACCCTTGACCCAGATCTTAGTCGCCTCGTCCATCCTATTGAACACCACTGATCGGCAATCAGCAGGCGAAACGATGATTCTCGGGTTATCAGGCGCAGAGCAAGGTCTCGCGCCTGGCTTGAGAGCTCTATAGAAGAACTCGTTGAAACTCTTAAACTGCTCAGTCGACAGAAGCACCTCGCTCATATCCAGATTATGGAAATTGACAAATTTTTCAATTTCGCCTTCGAGGCAGGATCGTCGTATTTGACACCCTGCTTGAAACTCAAGCCGCGGAGGAGCTTGCGAACTGGTTCTTTGTTAGCTGCTGTTCTGCTAGGGTTTTTGCTAGGTATGTATAAAAAAGGCCATACATACTTCTCTTCTTCTCCATGTCTCTAGATTTTAGTCCCTTATATAGTAGCCGAATTCCCAGTCTCACGTAGACGCTCATACGTTCTTCATTGATTTGACCAGTGATACGGTCTTGTACAAGAATGTTTGCCGAGTTTGCACCAAGCTTGTACCCACCGTAGGATATCTTGGTGATGACTTTAGAGTACCATTTTCGCTGTGCTTGGCTTGAAGTAACAAATCCAGCCATCACGATATTATTGACTTGTCTCCAATCCTGACTGGCACAAGTGGCAATATGCGTGATGATATCTGCATCAGAACGCTTGTTCAGACGCGGCTGATGGCAGATTGGACATTCCCTGATTTCAACAACGTGCTCTTCATCCTTGTCGTTGAGATCATCTCGGTCCAAGAAATCTCCTTCCTCACCAGGTGTGGAGAGATCCTCGACGCTTTGTGCCTCGACACCAAGAGACTGATCCGTGGGACGTAGAACCTCAGTATCCGTTGAGGCTGATTGAGATGATTGTGCTGGATTTTGGCCTTGTGTACCTCCTAGATGTATTGGAATACGGGCTTTTACAGCAGCGCTGTCCGGCATCAAGCTTCTGACCTTATCACCCATACTTTGGGTCTTTGACTTCTCTAAAAGTTGGTCCTCTAGACATATCACAGCTTCGTCAAAGGTCAAGTCAGAATTATTCTCGTCTCCGTTGACTGTCGCGCGATGTGGGAAGCGCTTGAAAAAACCATCAATCGTCGATTCCTTCAATGTCGACCCCAGGGTATCGAGCATAGTTGTGAGCTCAACCTTGCTAATCCTCCCACTCTCATCGGTGTCATATTGCCTGAGCATAGATCTCCAAAATTGCTGGCGAAGAGCCGGGTATGGGACATACTTGGCTTTGATAAACAAAGCTGGGCTGTGCTTCTCTTCCCACTTCTCGGCGTTCTTGAGCTTCAACTGCACCGTAAATGGGTGCAAATCAGGGTCTCCGCGCCCATTGAAGCCCTCGTCGTCATCAACGGCATTTGGTGCTGGTACGTTATCGCCCGGATGTAGGCCCGTTATTGGGTTGGATGTGGGAGCTAGTCCCTGAGTCGGTGTGGTCGTCCCAGAGGAATTGGTACTCTGCATAATACTTGAAGCAGACCTGTTCGAAGCCAGAGCTGGCCGAGCAGATAATTTGTTCAAGCTTTGTGATGAGGAGGACCTGGATAGTGGCAACTTGAAGCGTGACCGATTCTTTTCCACCGGGAATGCGGCGGCATCTGGCGGATCTTTCAAGGCATAAAGTCCAGTTTCCGGATCCGCATCAGGGGCTGTATCTGTAATGTCTTTTAGAGGAAGGACTGCTGAAGCAATGAAATCGTTCCCAGAGAGCTTGTCCCTATCAATGACCGTAAACGCGAGAGAGTATGTCTGTTCGTGCTTAAGAACCTGGAAAACCATCTTCTCGTTAAATACTGGGTTGAGATTGTGTCTGATAACGCGGGTTCGGTATGTTTTCTTCCCAAGAGACGCAACCACAAACGGATCCATATCAAACGAAGTTCTCGTCATGTTCCGTTCGGGTGGCAGATCCGTAATCTTGCCAATCTCGAGGAATACTATGCCCACAACCTCACTCCCACCACCGAACTCGTATGCACCAGCCTGTTTCTTCTTTCTCAATCCGCGAAGTCTCAATTTCCGTCGTCTCTTTTCGGCAGATTCTGGTTTTGTAGGGTCGTCCGTCTCATCGCTAGGCTCTTCGTCTTCATCGAAATATTCGTCTTCATCGTCCCCACCAGCATTACCCACCAACCCGGGCGTCGAAGGAGCACTATTACTGATATCAGATATATCAATCCCCGCAAGTGCGCGGAACTTCTCCAAAATTTGTGCAGGCGGCGATGCGACATTCGAAGAGTCGTATAGGGTAAATTGTAGCTGAACCTCCCCCGAAACATTGCTGCTCTTCTTGCCGCCCGGTCTCTTGCTTTTGAGGGGGTACCATCGTGGTTCCAATTCCGTAATATCGCCTGTGAAGATATCCTCTACGGCGAGGTCGAATTCGCCCAGATAGTCCTTCCCGAATCTGTCCTTGTCCCAACAAACAAGTTCGAATAGTAGGCAGTTGACACCAGTTACTGGGAACTGGACTGTGGTGTTCCATTCGGGGTTTAGAGTCTTTGGAACTGCCTGTGTAGCATTCTTCGTATCGCCGACAGTGAGGACGCAATACTGCGATGCCAAGGTTAATTGTCGCCCAGTTTGCTGTAGCTTTGCAGACTGTAAACACTCACCGGATCAGAAGTACCACTCCTATCCTTCGCAGCAAGATTTCTCGCCTATAACCATCAGAATTATCCATTGAGACACCTCTACTACCCTGCCCCGTTTGCAGATAATAGAAACATACCCTCATCGCCACCACTTTTAGCATCAGCCCATTGGCCCGCGCCAACTCTGGGTTGGGATCAATACCCGCCGACATTGTCTTCTTCATGGTGCCTGGATTTGGGCTCGTGCTTCGACTGTGGGTGAGGCTGGTGCCGGCGTATGATTTTAAGCGGTTTGGGAGGATGTTGCGGACCATGTTGTCGAAGGTGGGGAGGTAGGTATGGGGTATATTATGTGAATGCAGACTGGTGCGACTACACTGGGCGGCCAAGGGTGACAGCTCTCAAGATCGCTGATGCCGTGGACAGGACAGGGCAGGAGCTGAAAGAGGAGGATTCTTGGCAGAACGGATGATGTTGGTTGGCTGAAGAGATTCCCAGACTGTACGGAGGTACAGCGGTTAAGTATTGTTAAAATTCCAAAAAACAGGGGTTTTAGCGCATATAGTTAAACCCCTTGGGGCAGTCATTGAGGCAGTGCATGCAGGGGCCTAGCATAAGCTCTAAGCCTATTAGGGCAGTGCTTACAGGGGCTCACAGGCAGCTGGGAACGCGTTTTTTGAGGATATACTTTTAATAAGGGACAAATAGCCCATTTGCTACTATTACAGCCTAGCATCTATCTAGCATACTCTCTATTAGAGCCCTAAATTTATGCTCACTTACTTTCTCCTAGGCATCTTTTACTGTAGCCCTTAGCCGGTCATATGATATATTTTCAGGGTAGTTGTCCTGCAAATAATTCTTCATTATATGCTATACCCGCTTGATTAGGTTCAAATCTAGGGAAAAAGGGGGCTAAAATATCACAATTACCCCCCTTTCCCGTAGATCCTCTTATGTATCTCCTACTGCATACCCTAGAGCACTATCTTGCATAAGAACTAAGTGTATACCTTATCTTCTATAGAGTTCTATATATCTATAGATAATAGGAACTATATAGGCCCGATAGCTCTTATTATTAATAGAACCCTAATCCTTCTCCCAAAAAATGCTAGGCCCTTTAGTGTGCCTGTAGAAGCATTCCCAAAATATCTAACCCTTCTTCTACTAGTATTTCTCTATAATACACGTAGGATCCTACTCTTCCCCTACTCTCTGTGTAACCTAGGTCTTTGTATGTCTCCTAGCTATAATCTAAGTCTTATCAGTCTATAAGATCTAGTACTATTACTCTATTATCTAGTTAATATACTCTAGGGCCTAATTGTACCATAATGCCTAGTTCTTTATAGAGATAGAGGGCTTCTGCATAGCTAGGCGCTAGTAGAATCCCTCTCTCAGGAGAGCTGTATGGATAGCGTCCTTTTTAACCCTAAAATCTATTGCCTCTACTAGCTACTAGAATGTCATATGCTGACCCTCTTTAGAAGCGCAAATAAATGCTACTAGATCTTCTACTTGTACTTGCGTAAGAATAGGAGGCCGGCTAGTACGCTTCCTAGGCGTAGCTTTTACGCATACAGTCTAGATTTAGTATATTGTAAAGCCTGTCTTTATATGGATCTAGGAATAGGTCTATCTAATCTCAGATAGGAGGTAGCAATTGCGTCGCTAGTCCCTTATAAGGTCAGGGGCTTTCGGATAGCGCATTTAGGGATATAAGGGAGGCTCTATAAAGCCTATAGGAGGAGGAAGCATGATAGGAGCCATTTTCCTGATAAAAATGAAGCAATTAGAGAGATATAGAAAGAGGTAGAATGTAGAGAGAGAGAGAGCATACGCGTAGAGCTTTATTTACTTCTATGGTATAGAGATACTCAATTAGGAATAGTGGCATAAGCACTAATTTTTAGAATTTTAATAATACTTAACTGCTGTACCTCCGTACGTATTGGCAATACGGGGTTTGTCTACTCCCGGCTTGGAACCAATCCTGGGGCTACTTGTCGACTGCTTGGGTGAGTCTGCTATTCGACAATGTATCGAGCCTATACTATGGGTGAGATTGGACTTGGAGTTTCACTGAGGATGAAGGTAAAAATAGGTGCAGGTAAAAATAGGTAAGACTGGGCTGACGCTCAGAAATCACTTGTTGATCCGAATATCTAAAAAGTAGACATTTGAATCCGATAAACCCGACTGAGTGGGATCTGTCTAAAAGTCTTAGATTTTGACTCCTCGTATTCTATACCCGTAAGCTAGCATAAAGCTTTGGTGACAACTAATTATCTTGACTAGCAAAAAACAATACCTTCCTTAAAATATCAAATTTTAGGAGCGTCCCTTATACAACTCCTAATCTATCTTGTACCTTTTATACCTTCAACTTCTTTACATTTTTGCCTATAATCTTCTCCTTTATATTACTACCTTTTGCTATTAGCATATAGCAAAAGGTTATAATATTATTATTACCTTAGCAGTTATACTGCCTAAAACATTATACTTACTATAATAGACGATATTCTAGCTTGATAATAGTAATTGTTAATATATCTTTAAGAGTGATTCCTACTCTAATGCTAGATATTATAGCAATTAAATATCTAGGCCTTTAGCTATTATCATCTCTACTATACTATCTCTTCATCTCTACTTTAACCTAGGCATAGGTTATCTACTAGGTGATTAAGTAAAGGTCCTCCTTTTTAAAGTATAGTACATTTATAAAGTACTAGACATATTAGTATATAACTATTTTTATAAGATTTCAACTTATATAATATATCAATTAGGTAGTATAGAAGAAAAAACTTATAAAAACCTACTAAGTAGGTTTGCTATACTTATCCTTAATATGCTTCTATATATTAATAATTTACTTTACTTACTAGAGTTTGCTAGAGCAACTTAGGAGTTTATTAATATTATTTATAAAGGGATTAGTACTATCTTTTTTAGACTAGACTAGAACTAGGAGCAAGTCTAACTTTCGTTTCTTTAACTAGTATTCCTTAAACTTAGATAGAGTTAGTTTTAGTAGCTTTCCTTAGGTATCTATAAAGCTAATAAAGCCTAGGAGATCTATAAATAAGTGTTCCTAGTAGTATATTCTTTTATTCCTTATATTAGTAGCTTTATATTTATCTAGGTTATTATACTTTTTTATATAAGTCTTCTTTTATTCTATTTCCTTAGTAACTATCCTTAAATTATATAAATCCTTAAGAGAATTCAGATTTGCAGTAATCTCTAGTTTATAGTCGCATATAAATTCTTCGTATAGGTTTAGTAGGGCTAAAACTACTCTAGAGCTATCTAGTATTCTTAAATTTACTATTAATCAGATTATGATATAATCAATCAACGGAATGATATTATTAAGGATCTTGCTATTAGTTTATAATATAATATTACGTTTTAAAGTACCCTTAATATATCTCTACTATTCATTATTCAAGTCTATAATCTTTTTAGTATTTCCTATCTATAGGCATAATAACTAGATTATTATCTAGTATAGTCTTTCTATTAATACTAATAGTCCTACAAGATTACTAGGGCTATTTAATATTAGCATACTACTTGCAAATAGTAGCTTGAGATTTTATAGCCTTTAATAAAAGGATTTTTTAAACTAATACTCTATCTCTAGCTACTTCTCATATAGCCGTTTAGTAGCCTTAATTGCTACTAAAGTTAGTAATATAATAAGATAATATAGATAGAATTCATTTCTAGCTATAATGTAATAGATTATAGATAAATAGTCTATACTATGCCAATTTAGTCTATAGGTATAATATACTCTATCTAAATCATAATCAGGTTCCTTCTAGGTAGAATAAGGCTATTTTACTATAAAATTGTTAATAAATACTATTTGCTATGATTCTATAGTATATATAAAGAGAAATTGACTATTCTAAAAGGTAGGGATAAGACGTACTATCTAAATGCTATCTTTATTAATATTAAACTTAACTTTTACCCTTAATATAGCTAGATTATCAGTATTAATAGTATAATCTTAATAGATATTAAAAGCTTTCACTTTATATTTCAGAGTAGTCTTATTAAAACCCTAATAGGAAAAAGATTCTACTACCTAAGAGGCTATTTTATTAATGATCTTAGTTGGTACTAAGATGCCTACGCACCTATAATAAGGCCTTATAAAATAGGTAGGACTCTTTTAAGTATAAGGATAATCGAATCCTATCTCTTTAACCTATTTAATATTATTTAAATAAAAGGATATACCATTATCCTTATCTAGATTAAGATGTACTTCTGCATTCAATTTGATATCCTTAAAGATACAATTAAAGATATATTAGACTTAATAAACTACAAATAAAATAGTAGTCTTTCTAATACTTATAATATAGCTAATAATAATAGATCCTAATACGCTATACATCTTCTTTAACGCGTACCATATAGTAATAGACTAGGAAGTAAGCAAATTGCAATCGAAAAAGGGTACTTTTATAATATATATAAGAATTTAAAGTTTAGGATCATAATGCTAAAAAGCATATAAGTTATTCCATTTATTAGGTAAAAGGTATTTAATAAACTTTCAGTCTTAGGCCTTTAATAGTCTAACTTAGTTAGTATATTTCTAGTCAACTAGACCTATAATGATATATGCTTTTATATTCTACTTAAGTAGCTATAAATTATAGTTATCTTTTCGTTCTTTCTATATATCTACAGATTTATTATCTTCTAATTCAGGTTCTATTAAGGGGTTATCATCTAATAAGGCCTATACTATAGCTTTATAATTAAATAGTAAAGTATTACTAACTAGAATCCCTATTACTTTCACTTTAGCTATAATCTGATCTAAGAGAAGGTCTTTATATATAAAGAGCTTATTTACTATAGAATCTTTAAACTCGATAATATCTAATATTTCATTATAGGGTACTAAGATAGACTAACTCTAAATAGTCTTAGAGTTATAAGAGAGGACTAGTTAAGGAGGTTTCGGAGTTTCAGGCTTATTAATAATGTGAGGAGAAGAATGCATTAGCTTTATAGGCTCTAGTAGTAGGGGAGAATATGCTCTAGATCTATAAGGATAGATATTTAAAGAAGTAGGTAGCTTAGGATATTAAAGAAGAGGCTCCGTTTTAGTTTCATACTAGGGCTCTTATAGCTGCGAAGAACTTTCTAGTATCCTAATGCGGGATATTTTAAGAAAGCTTATAGGCCTAGACTTAATTTAATAATAGAACTAGTAAGAGTAGTACTATTAGTCCTCTTGTAGTAGAGGAGATTAAAGGAATATTAATAAGTTTGTACTAGAGTAAGCGTAGTTGTATAAGAGGTTTATTGCTAATTATAAACCTGCTTTAGACTAAATGATTATATATTAAGGAGCGAGCTAATCTTGCTTTAGAAAGTTTATAAAAGCTAACTTGTATTCTCTAAGAAGAGTATTATAGTAATAGCCAACCTAACTAGTAAGCTTAGATAATAAGAGGTATCTACTACTAAGCTTTTTAGGTATAATATTATTATAACTACTTGCTATAATTAACTTAGAAAGAAGTTATTTTACTACTTTAAAGAGTTTATCAAGATTGCTTATACTAACTTATAACTTAACTATAATCTTAAAGTTAATAAATTTTATAGCCTCCTTAAACTATAAAGTTAAGAAAGATAAGATAGTATAAGAGGGTAAATCTTTTATATTAATATCTATTATGAATTATAATTAGTATATATACTTAGGAAAGGTAAGTTGTTTTATTTATTAGAAGGAGTAGAATCTACTACTTTATCACTATTAGCTTATTATACTTCTACCTCATTAGATAGTTCTATATTCCTTAAGGCGTTAGGTATATCTACTCTTTTGGTTAGTTAAGGTACTAGTATATTTTAAGAATATATATACTATGATTAAGATCTAGCATTATTATAAGAAGCTTGGTAAATGTCTATTATAGATTATATCTCTATTAATATATAGTATAGCTAGTAGAAAGTAGAGGGATAATAAGGATAAAGAGTTTATAGTAGAGTATTATTATCTCTATAGTATTAAAATCTAGTAACCTAGTAATAAAGTTAAAGAAGTTATAAACTCGCTTTAGAAGGAGAGCTCAAGCTCGGATATGCCTGTTTAGGGTTAGCGTCATCTCAGGCGACTCGAGATACTAATATATTCTAGATGATTTAATCCTTAAATGTCTAACCTTTGAACTTCTTATAATAATATTATAGACTACTAATAATATATATGTAGTTACTATATGATATTATTTTCGTAAGTACCAAGATTAGCAAATTGTAAGGAATAACAAAGCTAATACCTGATGCTAATAGGAGCAAATATAATAACAAATAAGCTTCCTGATCTTTATAAGTAATAGTTTATATTAACGATATAGTTGAAGTTCCTACTATAATTAGATCTCTAAGTACCGAACTAGGTAAGTTTATTATACTTTGAATATACTCTAATATATGAACTCTACTAAATATATAAATATCTAGTAAAGAAAGAAGAAGCCTATTAGCCTATAAACCTTGCTCCTTAGCTAGATTTACTAGATGAATAACTATTATAAGTTTTAGCTAGCTAAAACTAGACTTTTACAAGATAGGTAGTAGCCCTAGTCATACTATAGAAAATAGATCCCTCGGCTAATATAAATGCTTAGTAAGAGCTAGTATAAGCAATCATTATAGTTACTAGTAGGGGCTATACTATTTTAAGTCTCTTAGCCCTATTTAAGAGCAAGTTAACCTTAAACCTTACTAAATATAAGCAGGTAGCTAAGGAATCTAAAGAAGATAAATATATGAAATATACTATAAGTAAAGTTAAAGATGAATTATTCTAAGACCTATAAGCTTCTAAGTCTATTATATAGGAGCATTATAATAGTTTATAATCCTAGGTTGATATAGCACTCTTGATCTATTCTAAGAAAGCTTTAAGTCTTTTAAAGAAATAGAAGAGCAATTATTAAATAAAGATTAAAGAGTTAGAATCTAGTAGCTCTAGTAATAAAGGGTCTAAGAACGGGTCTACTATAACCTATCCTAGTTTAAAACGCATAAAGAGTATAACTTCTATAGTAATATCTATTACTAATAATACTTATAATCTATATCTAGTAAAACGATAGAAACTTAGTACTAAGAGTAATGCTATTAAGTATAGTATTTTATTTGTACTATAAATAAAGCTACCCTCTCTCCTGCTAGTAAAACGGATATAAGTCGAACTAATATATCTATTAGGATAGAACTTGTTAATTATATTAGATCTAAATCTTAATGTCCCTAATATACTAGAAGTAATTACTATTAGAATAAATAGCCTTATAAAGAAGGATATTTAAAAGTTACCTCAGGCAACCCTCTATAGTTAATACTTATCATTTGAGATATTAAGAAAGCTTATAGTAGAAAATCATATAGGATATAATATTATCAAGAAGAAGAAGCAAAGACCTAGTTAGTAAATTATCTAAGCAAGGGAAGATAGAGATCTGATTATAATTTAGTTATAAGATAATTTTAAAGATATAATAGTTATAATATAGTATATTATAAGGAATTTAGGTAAGGATAATTCTCCTTTTTAGCTATTCTTAGTAAATAAGACTAAGGTTAAAGAAGAGTAAAAGGGGTATAAGAAAAGAGGATATATATCTAGGAAATGTCTATTAAAGTAGACTAGGGCTATTATATTCTCAAGAATACTAATAGTAAGGTCTTGCTATATAAAAGAATTAAAGCTATTAAGTTAACTTAAATCCTACTAAAACTCTTCCTTGAAATACTATTAAAAGTAATATAAGCCCTACTTTTTCTATATGTAATTTATAGTAAGGATAGTAAATTACCTAGGTATCTCTAGAATACCTTCTAAATACCTTCTAACTTATTTACAGCTTATATAAACTTTTATAGTAAAGATAGTAAATTACTTAGATGTTTCTAGAATACCTTCTAAATACCCTCTAACTTATTTACAGCTTATATAAACTTTTATAGTAAGGATAGTAAATTACCTAGATATCT